>LPNX010998963.1:161976-188573 GCA_001517045.1 Pseudotsuga menziesii
TCTTTTCCATAGCTGCTGTGATCTTTGCATAACCTTTGATAAAATTTTCTATAGTACCCGGTATGACCAAGTACTGTCCTCAACTGCTTGACTGATTTGGGTGCCGGAAGGTTTACAATAATGGCAATCTTTGTGGGATCTACCATCAAGCCTTGTCTACAGACAATATGACCCAACAAAATACCAAATGGCGTACAGAATAAACATTTTTTCATGTTCAGAGAAATCTGGTACTACCTACATTTCTCTAACATCAGTCTTAAATCTCCTATGTGCTTGTCGATTAATCCAAATACAGTCCAATCATCAAAATAAACCTCTAAGAATTTATGGATCTACTCTTTAAATACATCAACTACTACTCTAGAAAAGATAGCTGGCGCATTCTTAAGACCAAAGGGCATTACCGTATACTAGAATGAGCCCCATTCTGTCGCAAAAGTGGTCTTAGATTGATCTTCTGGATGGATTCTGATCCGGTGATAGCTTGAAAAGCCATCGGTGAAGGAGTAGACCTCATGTCCTCCCACATTGTCTAACACTTCATCAGTGAAATGTGTCGAAAATGGATCATGAAGCGATGCATCGTTGAGTTTACGCAAGTCGACACAGATTCTGATTTCTCCTTTGGTTTTCTTTTCTTGCACGACCATGGGACTAACCCATTCACTCTCTTCTACTGGCTCAATGATGCCTACTGCTAGCATCTTATCGATCTCGTCCTTAACTTTTTCTTTATACCGCAGATTTAATTTGTATGGGAGTTGCTTGACTGGTCTAGCATCCTCTTTCAATGGTATCCTCATTACTCCCAAGTTTTGAACTATTCCCTTCATCTCTGTGAACTTGGTGGGGAATAGGTCCTGATAGTCATGTAGCAAGTCTGCAATCTGTCCTACTGTTTCATCGTTCCAATAGTCTCCAATGGATGCAAAATTTGGTTCTATGTCTGTGCCAATGTTGATCTTCTTAATCTTGATAGGCTCCGTGATAGCTAGAGTCTCTAGCTTCGGTCCATCAACATCGTGAGTCCCTTCTGACTCTAGAATTTTTATTTTGCGAGGATCCTCATCCTCCTCCTCTGGTTCTGATGCAAAGTTATAGCACTCAAGCACCTCTTCTAACTGGATGGCCCACTCAGGTTGAGTATGTACCGATAGGGTGCAGTCCTCAAATATATTAATCTTTATTGCATCTAGGGCTTGATCAACACTTGGATACTCAGATTCAAAAGTGAACATGAGTAGAAATCTGTCTATAATAAGTGGCCATGTGGTCGTTCCCTTGCGCAATTCAGTCTCTGTGTACCAGTTCCTTGGAACTGTGTCCAAAGTGTGAATGAATCGGTGAACCCATTCATCCTCGGGAATGTCCGACCATTTTTGTTCACAAGTCTGAATATGTGACCTGGGGTCACTTTGTCCTATGTATTTCTGCTGGACATACTCCCTATCAGTAGAGAATTTGATCGCCATCAATCTCTTAAGATCATCCCATGATGCGATATTCTCTTTATGTGCATACCACCATCTTCCAGGTGTGGCTCATACTGCAAGGTCCATAGCTGCGATCCTCTGCTCGTGAGGAACTTGTTGTTCAAACTATGAGAGAAAGTCTTGGATATCTGTTAGACCATGAAATGAGGGGGTCTCGTAAGTCTCTGCACCAATCCATCGCAGTGACTTAGTCATAAATACACATCTGCGCGCTGAGACTTCGTAAAGTTTGTTCTTCCAGTTTTCTAAACCAACATCCGAATCCGATGCGCATGAGTTGTCGCATCGCCAACTAATGTTCCCTTCTACAGTTGGATTGATGTAGTCACTCTAGTTCATAGTCATCTGATAGAGACTCTCCATGTTATGTGCCTCTTCCTCTGCTCAGATAGGTTCAATGTATCTAGGACCCTAAAGAGGATCCAACGGTGTGATGACCCGGATCTGTGCATCCTCAAAGGTCATTTTTCTTCTATTTAGGTCGATAACGGCCATGTTACCGATCACCCAATTAATGCCTAGTAATACTGGATATGGTCTACTGTCACCAATGATTTCTATAACTTTAAAGTCTGCAGAGCTGCGAACTCCGTCAATGTCAACTGGCACCTACGGTAGTTGACCCAGTGGTGATACCCTTTGTTGATTAGCTAATCTCAAATGGATAGGCGATCTAACTAACTTAGGGCTACCCATATGTTCCCATGTCTGCTTAGTCAGAACATTTACCTCTGATCCTAGATCTAGTATCACCTCATCCATTTCAAATTCTCCAACTTGTATTGTGAGTCGCATCTCTCTTCATGTTCTTGTATGGCCCATAATGTTATGAACAAAACGCTGCGCACTGCTCGTGGAAGAAGATGGCGTGTACTAATCTATGATGTGCTGAAGCTCTCTGATAGCTTGCTCATTTCTCATGAGTTTTAGAAAACTCTGCAGGAAGGATTGTACGCTTCCTGTCGACTCATCCTCATCGCATCTTCCTGATGTGGTAGACTGCGATGTCTCCATAGGACTAAGGCCACAAGGTGTTTGCTGCGGTACACCCCTAGATGGCAGTACCTGGGGTCCTGATTGTATAGGTTCATTAAAGAAAGTTTTAGCTTCCTAAAATTTTTCTTTATTATTCTGCAGGTCGAGTGGTGTTGATTTATTAGTAGCTTTGCACACCCACTCCGGTCCTGTGTTCTTTTCACTATCCTGTGGTGTGCCACTAGAGGAAGCACCGCTGTGAGTCACAATGTTGACTCTTGGTTCTGGCTCTTCCTGCTCATCAGCAATAAGCTGGATTTTCTGATGTACTGCTGGTTTAGGTTCTCTGATCTTGGCTATCAAGGTAGGACATTCTTCTATAGAGTGATCGTAAGATTTACAATAATTACATGTCGTAGTGGGGCTCTGACAGTCCCTAGCATAATGTCCTACAACTCCATAGTTGTAACAAGTGACTGGTCCACGACCACGACCAAAGCCTCCTCCATGGCCAACATGAGCCAAATCATGCTGTGGTCCTGCTGCTGGACCCTGTATCTCCGATTGGACTCTATACAAGTCGTGTTTTCTATCTAACATGAGATCATAGGCTCTACAGGTATGGTCATCATGTCCTACCGACTTACAGAAGGTACAGTATAATTTATTAGGTGTCGTATATACTTCTGAAGTAAAGGGCATTGATGAGGTAGGTGTCCTCTTGTTCTGCATAGTTCACACCATGCCCCTTGAGTTTGTGCTAAGGGGTCAGGAGCCCCACTTGATAAGTATTCAACTAATACTGGACAGTTATCTTTAGTATGGCCTTGTACTTTACACTTGATACACCATATGTCTTGTGCAATCTATTTTCCTTTTCTAATCTCATGTATCTGTAATGTGATATTTGCTAACTGGTTTTGCAGGTTTTTCATACCTGTGTTGGTTTCAGCTAGAGGTGAAGCCTCTAGTTTCATCGCCATCTCCAACGTGTCATCCTGCATCTGGAGTTTCTGCTGCATTAATGGCAGTCTGATGTGAGGGAGCAGCACTGCAATAAACCATTCCTTATGCTACTCCGACGCAAACTCAAAGCTGACTTGGTCGATGAGAGCTTTGAATTTTTGGTCAAATTCCCATACTGACTATGTAGGTAACTGTTTAATGTCTTTGAGCTCTGTGATACACTGTGATTCAGACTTAGGTTTCTTGAACTCTTTGATCATGGCGGTCCTGACCTGTATAAGTGTTTTGGGTGTCGCTGAGGTATACTTCATATACCATGTTAAGGATCGTTCCCTAAGTGTGGTGACCAACTGTACAAGTTTAATATTATCATCTTGGAGTCCTTTAATGGTCCACACAACTTCACATAGAAACCGGTGCTGCTCTGGGTCTTCTGCCCCTGTACCCTTAAAGGTATGTAACTTCATATCATCCCCCATTCTATTTCTACGTGGTGGATGTTGGTTTGTTGTGTTACTACCACTCGACGGTGGAGGTGGAGGTGATGTAGTGGTAGTATGTACTATCTGCGAGCTACTAGATGGATTTTCTACGGGATTGTTCTGAGTCCCGGTCTGTTTATGTGGGGTATAAGGGTGGTAAGGGATACCCCCATCTATTCTGTCTATGTTACTATGACTCTGTTGTCTAGTATTATCTGAACTGTCTTCAAATATGGGAGATCTGAAATCTACTTTATATTTCTTTCCACTACATGTACGTCCAATGNTTTTAAATTATTGGTCTGAAACTATATCCATTACTCCTTTTTCATGTAATAACATCTTAATGGAGAAGTTTAAAGAGTTTAGGTACTTACCGCGATATCCTTTGAAGAAGTACCGCTCAGCCTCCCTGAAGCTTTTTCTCTGTTCAACTGGAAACTCTGTGACGAAGCCTTCTAGCACACTCGCAAGCCAGAAGTCTGCTGTCCTCATAATGGGGTTATCAAGGCTCTTGACGGTCTGAATCAGCTCCGGTGTCTAGACAATGTTTCTTTTCTTTCTGAATATGCTCTAATCAGTCAAATTTGATAACTAGTCATACAACTCATTTCCATAGGTCGCAAAAAATATCGTACGCAGGTCTGTAAAGATATGTTTTTGTAACCAGTCCTCTGTACTCAGTCTAGGACTCTTGTTCTCTTGTTTAGAAAATTCTTTCTCCTTAGACCCAACCCACTGCTTGAGTTCATCTTTAGTAGGATGCCAACAGAACATTAGTGCTCAGTTTGTTCAAAACTGGCAACAAAACCATTTGTTGGCTCTATGGGCAGACCCAGGTTTACTGTAATGTACCAACAACACCCCTAGCTCACTATCCCTTTCGGCGATAGACTGTGAAGCGGCCTAAAGTCTCACCCGAAGTGATTCTAATGGGTTGGCCAAAGACTCAAGTGTCTTCAACCAGGTTCTATAGCATCCTGGGGTCTCACAGCTCTTCTTAGCCAGCGAGGTTTCTCTCTGCGATGTGCGGTCTCTCTTACTTGTGGGTTATGACAGGGGAAGGACTCCTATCGCATCGCAGTGACTCTGGTGATGCGCAACTCTCTCTTCTGCTTAACCCACGAACTGCTCTATCTCACACCGCAGCTCCTCTGACGGTGCGATATCGCCTACTGTCAACGCGATATCTACTATAGTACGGCCCACTGCGACCCTCACGGTCCAAAGGCTATCGCATTGGGTGAAATGACTTGGCTAACTTTCAACAAGATAGTAAACACTCTGACGTGAACTTCCACAGTTCAACACACTCTACCTCATCTATACTTACTGTTCAAATAATTATACTAGAAATGCTTTAACAGAATGACTTATTATTGTGTGAAACAAGCACTGATAAACTCATATGCAGACGCTCGGTGCATGTAAATATACCTTTAACCTTCAATAATGCTGTAACTGAATGAGTACATATACACATTTACTAACTGAGATATACCATTCATGTAAGAGATAAAAGACATCAACTATGTAAACACAATCACATGAAATAATCACATAACACACTGATTTTACGTGGTTCACTTCCAGGGTAGAAGCTACATCCACAGAATTGTGTTTATTATATCTTGAGAGAGTAGACAGTTCTGCTGCAACTTATTGTGTAGCTAGAGATCTTCTGGGTAACTCCGCACTCACTGCCAAGAGCGCTTCTCTCCTATATCTCTTCTCTTTCTCTATATTTCCTTCTTACAATATTCTCTCTCTATGTCAATCCCCTTGGATTGTTACATACATGCTTCTATGAGCCAGCTGCTGGTTACAGTAAGATACTACAGACTTAATACAGAACCAGAGCACGAGTGTCTATACGCTAACAAATCAACTGAATCTCTAATTGTCTGTCTAGCTAAAAGAACCAATGACTAACTGGCTAACCTTTTTCAATACAAAATACATCCCTTTAGAGGCAGCCCAAAGGTCTTGCCATTACAACACTGTGGGCCTGTCCCAACAGTAACCCAAAAACCCTAACTAGTGACAGTCGACGTATGTGTACTTGGAGTAGCCGCTTTTCGTTACACCACTGCTCTCTGCAGTCTTCCATGCTTCCTGGCGCTGACCATGGGTACTGGGCGCTGCTTCCCTTTCTGTCCTTCACCTTCAATACCTTGGACTCGTTGCCCTTTTTCCTTTATGAGGGTAGCTGATCCCTTGTGTCTTCCGTCATTTCCTTGAATGCAGTGGGTGAACTCTCTCTTCTCGGCCGTTGAGGTACTGTCATCTTCTTTGACTTCTCTGTCCCAATAGTAACAGTTTCTGGGTCTGATCTGTATCTAGAAACATGCTACGGCATCGTATCTTTACCTTATCTCCTATATCTTTGCCAAAACTATCTATCCGCCAAAATGGCAGCTTCTCCTGTAGCTGCGGGACGCTACTCCAACACAAGACCATCAGTACTTACTTTCTTTGGGTTACTAAGCTCATAACAACATATACAAGCATGATAAATTTCTATATGAATGTAGTATAAATTTTAAATAACCACATGGTATTAGACCTTTTGCTTTTCCACTCCATGCAATTGTCATAATTAAACCATTACTTGCATGGATCCTACTTACACCCTTGAAATTACCAGTTTGGTTGGCCACTTGCAGGAGATTACAGAAGTTGCTCACCAACTTTTGATCCTCGATTTGTTGCCTTATCCCTTTCTCTATAGGGTTGTTATTCACATTCATCAGCATCAGCAACATATTCATCCATGCCCATGTTGTCGTTGGTTTTTCCACTAATGCCAACACCAATGCAATATTTACCATTAGTGGTTCATTATAAATGTATAGTTCTCACTACTCTTACCAATATGTAATATCCTATGCATGCAAGGCATTTCCTCATACATTTTATGTATAGAGCTTATAAAATTTAATTATAGTTAGGAAGATAGGGGTTAAGGAAATTTTCGTTTTCAAGTCCCTCATCTTTGCAAGGAAATCCTCTTCCACACAACACCTGGTTTGACTTCATAGTCCTTGCTACCTCTAGGCATGCAATTCCTGGATTTCTCCATATTGAAAGCAACGCATTTCTTTTTCAAACAACCACTAGTACTTTTCTGCTCCACATTCAAACTCTGGTGACTCTTCTTTGTTCCTTGCTGGATAAGCTTTCCAACGCCTATCCACATGCTTCATTCTGACCTCGGGTGTGAAAACCACACCACTTCTAAAATGATGATTTTCACCAAATTTATGTACTTTCACACACAACGGTATTTTCGTTTGGAATGCCAACTTCAGAATCCTAGAATTTCTTCTCCTTTTCAGCCTTGAAATTGCTAAAAAACTGCTGAGAATTTCCCTGAAAACCCACTGAAAAACAGTCGAAATTCGCTGAAAATCCTACTGGAAAACCCCAAAATTCCCTTTTCCAGATCGGATCTCTTCCCCGCTAATTCTACGGCACTTCGATGATTCAAACAACAACTTTCCTCCGGCGCTCATCAGCAGCCCTAACAACTAACATCTTCTCCTATATCAGTGGTTCCATCGACTATAGTTTTCCAATATAATCCTTCCGGTCTGCTATCAATGATGCCAAGGATTGTTACATATTAGTAATCGGAAACACTAATCACTACATCATGCAGTATCGGTGATCGAAACCGTTATCTCCTACAACATCAGCGAGGAGATTAAATTCCAAAACACTGTATCGATGGTCCGATGCACTATTCATTGGGTGGACATTTCTTTAGGTAGCCACAACAATGGGTTCACAAGCCATTAAAATTTTCTGACGCCCACCGACGGACCAAACCACAAAATTCTTCCGTTTTTCATCGGCGATCCCATCAACTAATTTTTTCTGATGTATCAGCTCCATCACCTACTTTCCATCGACATTTTGGTTGTTGGATCTTCTAACTTTTTTCGATGTTTTCAACACTTAGGAAAATTTCGAAAAAAAATTCCTCTTCTCGTTGACGTATTGGCACCTGCGTCATCTATTTTTGACCGACATTTTGGCGGTATTCGGGAAACTTCTACCAAAACCTACGGCTCTGTCTTCATCTTTCCTCCACTGATCTGCTCAGCTAACCTTCACCGACGGTGGTGACATTTCGTCTACTTCATTGCCTAATCATCGGTGATCCAATCCTCTAAACTTCGTCGATTTCTGATGTTCTCATGACTTAGAAAATTTTTCAAAGTCTTCTCTTTATCTTCTTTCTGCCGCCGTTGTCAGTGGCTCCACCAACTAACTTCCCTCTTTTTCACCGACGTTTCGGTGCTTACATCCTCTAATTTTCTATGACGGTGGTGATTTTTCGGTGATTCCCTCCACTAATTTTTGTTGATGCGGCTCCCTTCCAGTGAGCCTTCCCGTTTCTTCTTTCATTGTGTTAGCTATCCCACCAGCTAAATGTTGTTGATCCAATCGGCTAACTTCGTCGACGGTCCAACGAGCACTTAGAAATATTGTGGAAAAAATTACTTCCTACCTGCCACCATGTCGACTATTTCATTAACTATTTTCCACCGACGTTGCGGCTATGCCATCAACTAATCATCAATGATCCAATCAAGTAATGATCGCCGATCGCCGGCGGTCTTATCACTTAGAAATTTTTTCAAAATATTTCTTCTTTCGCGTTGGCACCCTATCTTTTATCTTCCATCGCCATTGCGGCTACTTCATCAACTAACTCTCGCTAATGGTCGATAGTCAATATCAAATGTTCCTTCAACTAAATTGATCTTGCATTTCAGCAGTCTTTGGCTGATCACCACCAAAGCTACGGCTTCCACATCCACTAATTTTCACCGATGGCTAACGAACACTTAGAGAAATATTCACAAATTTCTTCCTTCATCAGGTGACCTTCCATCTAGCTCTCCACTGCATCAGAGGAGCTTCCCACTTAGTTTTTCGATGGGCCGACGGTTCAGGCACTTAGACAATTTTTTTTTCATGAATTTTCTTGTCATTGATCGATTATCTTTCGATTTCTTTTGGGCAGAAGGAAACATGCCTCTGCTAACTGGTTCTTCATGGCCCATAGAGGCCCATGCTGCAACCTGTAGTCTCTTCCATTGCATCTTCACGGCCCATTAAGACCCATGCTGCAACCTTTGCTCTGATACAATTCGGTAACGTCCCCGACCCTCCGACCTATGAAGAGGATACTACCAAACCATCAAACCTACAGGAAAATAGCCCCCATGAAGATGAACATGCATATAATGCTGAAATAAAATGCTTAAAACAAAGATCATGCTAAGATGCATAATTATTCAACATACAGTGGAATCAAACATACATTCATGCATTCACATGTTCATCATGATTCATTAACATCAATATAACTGGAGAGATGAGATAGTCAAGATTACTTATCTTGTAAGAACTCGTCCCGCAACCAGCTACACCACTGTAACATTCCACCCAACCATAGGACAACATGCTCATCAATCTCTCAGCAACACTGCCACCCCCGAGATGGGCATAATTCCCTAAGGGATAAGGAACTAAGCAGGCTTACACATAGCCAAGGATACACAAAACAACCAAGTCAACAAATTTGGGTATATCAGGTCGTCAAGGAGCTACTAAAGGATGAATGCTAAGATGGTGAGCTCAAGAAAGAGTTAAGGACACCTACACCTGAGCTAGCCTGACTTCTAAGACACCGACACACACCCAACACCAAGAATTAGTCCCTTATTTGCTTCACAGTCCCTCAGGCCCTTACTTCCCTTTCCAGTTCTATTCTGGGGTTGTGGAGAAGAAAGGCAGCCATCTAAATCTGTCTATGTATCTTCCAAACACTAGGTTTCTCAAGCATACTCAGCTTTCAATCCCACTCCACACATTCCAAATACCAACCATTGCATACCCAAAGTAAAACAATCAATTCACAGCTCTGTGAAGAAAACCAAAGGAAACACAGGGTGACAACCCAAAGATGGTGAATGCAGCTCAAGCCAAACAAGGCAATTCAGAGTTGTTCTTATCCCTAGCATGAACAACTCAACGGCAACCCAAAATATGATTGCATCCACAACAAATGAACAACGTGGGGGAAAACCATAGCAAACCATAGTTTCAGGGGAAGAACAACAACCCAATCTCACAATGAAGCCACGAGAACATTACACAGTCCAAAAAATGGGAAGGTAAATAGATCTTCATCCCATGCCTAATAAATAACATACACACATACCATAATTGGTAACATACATGGCCACAAATTAGCAAGGAAACATACACCCACTACCGAAACTGGTATGGAAGAACACCCCCACACACAGCCCCCGAGTGTGAATCGCTCTGCACAGGAGAATCATGGGTGATGGTAACGGTTTCTCTAGCCCTGCATGAGGGAAAATGATGAAGATCCCCCAAATGGTGTGCATGAGGAAGAATAACGTCTCTGCGTGAGAATGAGAAAGACCAAAACCTCTGGAGAGTGGAGTGAATGTTTCTTCTGCCCCATGCGATGTGAGGAGGAAGAGTTTGCTGGTGGAGTGGGTATGTGGGAAAGGCCTAACAGTCCTGCCACACCCACCACTACTCAAAAATAACTACTCCCAACTAACAGATAGCAGAATTTTAAAGGGGTGGTTAAGCCATGGATTTTCCCCATAGGTTCAAGGTTTAACAATCCCCCCCGCTTATCCTTAGGAAAATCATGCCCTTTTCATTAACGTTGCACCATTGTAGCTGGCTGTAGGTTCATTTTAATTAATTTGCATATTTACATGATGCCAAAACTATAATGTGTTAGATAGCATGATATACAATTGGCAACGATCCCAATTGCCGAAACACAACAAAACCAAATCGATGGTGGGGCTTTTGCCTTAGCTCCACACCACGATTAATTACAATATATACATCATGTATCTTTTAATGCAACCGAGGTCAAAACTGAGATATTACATATTGATTCAATTCGAATAACCTCATTGGGAATTCAAATTTTCTTGGACTTCATGCACCTTGCATGATCATTGTATTTTATTACTCATTCTTTATTAAGTATACAAAGTTGCTACTTCCATTGCAACACCATTATGCAAATTTTATGCTTAATTGTTTTAAATATTCTATGAGACTGTGTTTTAGTCCCTAGATTACTATGACAAATTAATATGGTATCAGAGCTCATGATGGGACGAAGCTCAGATCTCTCAAAAACATGGTTTTTGACATATCTTGCATGAAAAACTGAGCAAAAGCTCAAAATTCCAGCACTGCACCTGAAGCCAAGGCTTACCACTTAATACCCTAAGTTAAGGAATTGCTGATCAATCTTGCTTGATAAACTATGTTGGGTGTGAGGAAAGCCTAAAATGTGCAGGCTATTAGACCTTATAGTGCCTCTTTTGTTTTGTTTTGTAGGTTTTAACAGGTGAAAACATTCACTCTAGCAGTTTGAAATGGATTTTTCTGTAGAACTCTTGACTCCGTTCAATTTCCATTCATCGAAAGGAGATACAAAGATCCAACTACGTGTCATAGGACTCTATCGGGTCACTATGGAGACTGAATAAATGCCTACTTCTGTGACAAACAAAGCTAGATTCTTGAAGAAGAAAGATGAAGCATTCATATTCTTGTGCATCTCTGTTTCCCGGGATCTTCTTTTCCATCTCTCAGTATTGAAGACTCCAAAGAAAATTTGGGACAAATTGGAAACCCTCTATGGAAAACAAGATGATGTGAGAGTATAGCATCTTGAAAATGAGTTGATGTCTCTCCAGACTTCTAATTTCGAGACCTTAAATTATTTTTCCACAAAGTTCAAGCACATTGTCTTACTATTGAGGAAGTGTAAGGTGGAGAAGGAGGATGATCAGCTCATCCTCTCCATACTCTCCAAACTTGGAGCTGATTATTCAGTGTTTGTCTCTACATTCTATGTGGGGAAGCTTAAAACCCCTGGATGGAATATGCCTTCACTCAATGCCTTCATTGAGTCCCTAATGAGTGAACATGATAAGCTTGTCCAGATGGGGATCATCAAATCCTCCCATGATCAATTCCTCCATGTCTCGGGGCCCAAAATCTGAAGGGTAAAAGAAAGCAGCAGAAGAACCAAAAAACCAAATTCGAAGCTCCTACTCCTAAAGTTGAAAACCAGCAGCATGAAGAGCCTTCCATCTTGAAGAAGAACAAAATCAAAGGGCATCATGGAAAGGAAAAATTCAAGTGTTCATACTACAGGAAGGGCTTCTACCTTGAACATGCCTGCATGAAAAAGAAACTTGATGAAGCTACTTCTCTTCTCGAGAAAAATCACATCAATCTTCTGGAAATCTTTCGGTCGGAGAGATCAGCAAGATCAGGAACCATAGCATGAAATAGGTCATGCTCTCATGGAAAGCACTTCGATGTCCAAAGCACTCTTGATATATTATGGAGCTTTGAATCACATGATGGCTAAAAGAGACTCTTTCTCATCTTTGGAGACTGGAAAATCCATTCCCATCCACATGGGAGATGACTCCACAAACATATCCGGAGGACAAGGTTCTGTAGATCTTGAGAATGGTTATTTTTCCAATGTTCTGTATGTACCATATCTTGCATAAAATGTCCTAAATGTTTATCAAATGACACATGTGGGAGTTCCCAAGAGAGTCTCCTTTATCCCAGATTATCTAGAGATCACAGAACTTGCATTTGGAAAACTTGTAATAGAAGGCCTTGCAAACCATCATGCAAAAGCCTACGAGTTCTCCCATTTTGTGGCGGACGCAAAGGCCATTGCATTACTGCCTCATGGAAATGAAATTAGTATAATGTGGCATGAGAGGTTCGGACACCTGAAATTTAAATATTTGCAGAAATTATAGAAGAATTCTATGGTTGAAGGCTTCTCGGTCATCAAAGCTGCCACTAGAATTTCCAAGGGTTGTGTTGTTGGAAAGCACCCTTAGCATAAGTTTGATCAAGGGAAGGCAAGCCAAGCATCATGAATTTTGGGACTGATACATTCTAATATCAGCAGTTCCATGCCTATCACATCCATGAATGGATCAAGGTACATTTTTACTTTCATTGATGACTTTTCCAGATACACATGGGTCTTTTTTATCAAAATAAAGTTGGAAGTCTTGGAAAAATTCACTGAATTGAAGGCCTTGATTGAGAATGCATATGGAAAAAATATCAATATTTTGAGATCTAATAATGGTCAGGAGTATTCCAGTAATGATTTACTACATATATTTTCCCAAAGTGGTATTCAGATCCATCATTCAGTGCCGTACACTCCCCAGCAGAACGGTGTAGCGGAGAGGAAGATTCGGTCTTTCAAGGAGATGGCCACTTGTATGTTGGAATCAAAGAAGTTGGCTGCAAATTTGTGGGAAGAAGCCATGCATGTTGCATAATATATTCATGATAGATTTCCACACTTATCCGTGAAAGGGAACACCCATTTCAAAGCATATTTTGGACACAAGCTAGATGTGTCGAATTTGATTGTGTTTGGGTCCACTGCATGGTCCCGAATTCCGCTTGATAAAAGGATGGCTTTGCAACTACAAAGCATCGAATTTCAGTTTATTGGATATCATGATGAATCTAAATGTTTCAAGCTGCTAGATATCAAAACAAAATAGATCATCATTGAAAGGAGTGTCATCTTCGATGAGCCTCTTCAGGAGGTAGAACTACTGAAAAAGAAAATTGTTGAATTTCCTTCCTATTCTACTAAATATTTGGATGATGTAATTGGGGGTGATGACCCTAGTTTGGATCCTCTAATTTCTGATATTAGTGAATATAAAACATTAGATGATGAATAAGAACTTGAATTACCAAATCATCTCCCAACTTGGTCCTGATAGACACTCTCCTCCGTAGGTGATAACATTGGAAATCTGGATGATCCGAGGAGAACCCGGTCTGATTTCCAAAGAGATGGTATTGCACTCTCTTGTCCTAATTATTTGCTGTCCAAATATTGTTATTTAGTTATAATTCCAGACCCTAAGTCTTACTAACATGCTTGGAAGGAATTGATATGGCAATTTATCATGGATGGAGACATGAATTCTCTTCAGAAAAACACTACTTGGGAGCAAGTTTCTCTTCCTCCGGGTAGGAAATTGGTTCAATGCAAGTTGGTGTTTCATAATAAGGTTGATAATGATGCTGATGGAATAAATTGAAAATATAAGGAAAGGATGGTGGAAAAATGTTTCTCCCAGGTCCAAGGTGTGGACTACCATGAGACTTTTGCATCGGTTGCAAAAATGGACTCCATCCACCTAGTTTTGGCAATTTCTGCATCTAAGCATTGGGAAGTGAATCATATGGATGTTAATTCTGCCTTTCTGCATGAATATATTCATGAGGATATATATATGAATTAGTACAAGGGATGAATTTCTGATCCATATTTGGTTTGCAAGCTAAAGAAGTCACTATACGGGTTAAAATAGGCCCCAAGAGAGTGGTATTCCAAGATGGATGCCTTCCTTCTCTCGCAAAACTTCCAAATGTGTAAATCAGATTCAAATGTGTCTTTACAGAAGTAAGATGGTCATTTGATTATTATTTTTTTATATGTTGATGACTTACTAATTACAGGTAGCACAGTTACTTCTATTTCAGTCATAAAACTGCTCTCCATAATGCATTTGAAATGAGCGATTTGGGGCTCTTGAAGCAATTTCTAGGGTTCGAAATTGAGAAACATTTTGATGGGATAATGGTCACTCAGTCCAAATACATATATTCTACCTGTTATTCAATTTTAACATGGCTGAATGTAAGGTTGATCCATTCCCTTTCCTTTCAGTGATCATCCTTGAAGTAAGAAAAAAGCACACCTCCCATGGACTGCACTATTTATCGACAACTAATAGGTAGCTTGCTCTACTTGACTCATTCTCGGACTTATTTCTGTCATTCCATGAATTCTATGTCAATATACATGAAACAACCTCATGATCTTCATTGGAAGGAAACCTACAGGATCCTTCAATATATTCAGGGAACCAGTACCTATGACATTCACTATGCTACATACTCCGAGCTAGATCTGGTTGGTTACACAAATTCTGATTGGGTGGGTAATTATATTGATCAGAATTCTACTTCTGGATATTCCTTTATGTTTGCTGGTGGCCCCATTTTTTGTTCTAGCAAAAATCAGGCTGCCATAGCATTGTCTTCAGCAGAGGCCGAGTACCAAGGAGCGGTGAATACTTGCATCTAAGCGGTTTGGTTGCAAGGCATTATTTCAAAGTTTGATCTTGGTAGTACTTTGTCCACTGTCCTCTTTTGTGACAGTCAAAGTGCTATTAAGATATCCACAGATCCAGTTACCAAGTAGAGGGCCAAGCATGGAGAGATACACATGCACTATATCATGGAATTAGTGCATGACAGGACCATCATTCTGCAATACTGCCCTACTAATGAGCAGATTGCAAACATATTCAACAAGATATTTTCAGAAAATAAGTTCACTTACCTCCGTTCCATATTTGGGGTGAGTTCATCAGGGTGATCAGACTACTTTCAGTGTCCATCTTGAGGGGCGGTTTTTCCGGGCCTCGCTTAGATTTATTTTTTAGCATTGTTTGAGTTACATTATTGTACAGGGTGACCTATGGCCTTGTTTCTGAGGCCCTATCATTTCATGCACTTTATGTTTCTACTTCTCCTGAGTATAGCTTAAAGGGGGGTGTTGGAGACATTTACCCACCATGCACACTTAATTTGGTGAATCTGACCTTGTTAAACCAATATCGTAAGTTTTATTGACTTAATTGGCATTAGATGAGCACACTATGTAATGCCCCGGCTTTGACCCCGTTACATTAGATGTATATGATGTGTATATCGTAATGATCATGGTGTGGAGCTAAAGGCCAAGGCCCCACCATTGATTGGTTATGCTATGTCTTAGATTTAAACCCGTCACTGATTGAATATCAGGGCATGCGGCATACGTTTTGGGTTATCATCATGTAAATATGCATCTACAATTAATTAAAATAAACACAACCAGCTACGGTCACGGCAACAAAATTGAAAGGGGCATGATTTTTCCAAGGATAAGGAGGTAAGGGGGGATTTGTCAATCTTGAGCCAAAAAGCTGAAAAACCCAGGTGTCTTATTCCCTTGTTTTTATTTCCAACAACTCTCATTGAAGAATTACTGCTAGTGGTTGAAGCAATTAATGATTTTGGGAGTGGGGTGGCAGGACTGTCATTCCTCACCCACACGCACACTCTACCCACGATTTTGGCTATTCATCTCCTCACGCAGACATTCATCTTCACTCCACGAGTTGTTGAACACCCATGAACTGCAAAATCGCATCCTTCCTGTTGTGTGTGCATCCACGGACAAAAACGGAGTTGTTTTTCCTCATGCAGGGCCTCCATTGTCTGTTCTTTTCCTTGCTGGGTCAGATTGTTTACCCACGCACAGGTATTCTTCTGTTTGGGGCACACATAGTGAGTTGAGAGCTGTGCTCTTGCGTCCACGACTGACTGTGAAGGGCCATTCATGTTTTTGGCTATCTCACCGATTAATTGGGTCGTTTTTCCCTGCTGTAGGTTGTGCTCACTGATAGATTTCGGGGATGTAGTCTTCCCCAGTGTTGTGAATGTAATTGCGGTTACGTTTGGGGGCCATTTTAAATTCGAGTGAGAGTCATTTTGGCCACGATAGGTCCAAGAATGACTCAAGAATTCATTTTCCCTGTTTAAGCCGTGAAAGTTAAATTAATTGCTGGAGTGCAATGGTTGGTCTTCGGACTGTGTTGGGAGCAAGGATGTTGGCTTAGTTTTGCTTGATAAACCTGGTGGATGGAACCACACAGACAGAGCTAAAGGGCTGGCCTTCTTCTCCATCACCCATGAATAGCACTGGAAGGGAATGTAGGGCCTGAGGGACTGTGTAGCAGAGAAGGGACTGATTCCTTGTGTTGGGTGTGGATGGGTGTCTTAGAGGTCAGGCTANATGCGCTCACCAGCTTAGCAATCTACCTTCTCCAACTCTTTAATGGCCTGATAAACCCAACTCTGTTGGCTTGGCTGTGTGTTTTGTACATCCTGGGCTATGTGTAATCCTGCTAGTTCCCTTATTCCTTGGAGAATTATGCCCAGCTCCGGGGTGGCAGTGTTGCTGAGAGCTTAAGGAGCACGCTGGCCTATGGTTGGGTGGAAAGTTGCAGCGACGTAGCTGGTTGCGGAGCAAAGATTTCATAAAATAAGTAATCTTGTGTATTTCACCTCTGCAATTCTATATTTACTGTTAATGAAAATGAAATGAACATGTTTGAATGAATTCTTGTTTGAATACATGATTGATTCTGCTGTGCAAGATGAATGATTTTAGTTGTGTATGATAAACGGTTGTATTTGTGCATGCTAAACTGCAATGCATATTCCCTTTCAGCATTCTGTTTATGCAAATTTTATGAATTTACATGTTCATGGGCTCTTAGCGCCAGTCGGATTAAGCTTGGGTCGCGTCTCCTTTGCCGGTCGGAGGCTTGGGGATGTGACCCACTGTGACATCAGCATGAGCACACCCATGCCTACCTTCAGTCAAGGAGGCCAACTAAGCCTTCTCCTTCATTCGGGGATGCTAAATGGAGCACTTTGGGGGTGATCTGAGTGTCATAAATGCACTTAACTGCTAATTGATTATTACAATCAATTAAGCTAAGTGGTGAAGGTGAGTCCATTGATTATATTAATTATTTTTATTAATTTTTATGAACTGGAGTCAACTGGGGCGCCTCCAACCACCTCTGATGACCAGTTTGACTTCAGTTAACCTCATCGGGGTTCATTTGAGTTAATGATGCACTACCACTTGTTGGTTGGCATGCAGTGACATGCGTCTGAGCTACTTTCAGTTAGAATTAGTCATATATTGTAATCCAACTTCAGTTAAGACTCATTTGAGTCAATCAGGACTTAATCATTTGGTTAACTAAGTGTGTTTATTGTGTCTTATAGTCAGTTAAGCTAAACCCATTGATTCAATTCGAATGACCTCCTTGGGAATTAGAATTGTCTTGGAATTCATGCACCTTGCATGATCATTGTATTGTATTACCCATTCTTTATTGATTATATAGAGCTACTACTTCCATTGCAGCACCATTATGCCAACTTTATGCTTAGTTGTTTGAAATCTTGTATGAGACTGTGTTTTAGCCCATAGATTACCGTGACAGATTAATATTTTGAGTTGTAGTTACCATAACTAAAATAGTATATGGATGAGATTACGTATTCTAGTTCTTAGATTTATTTTTGGATATGATACATCTGGATATGGCCTGGAGGTGTATTTATTAGTAAGGCAGAAAGCTGGAGGTCAAATGTCATCAAGTACTGTAGAACTGTATTATGTATCATTTTGTAAAAGTTTACATGAATTATGGAAGTGTAGTGGGATTCCAAGTCACTAAAATGATTGGTAGAAGGTGCAATGATATACATTTTTATAAATTATTATTTTGAAAAATCAGAATCTTTTGGAATTATTATTATGTTTAACTAATGCTCAATCTTTTGGAATTGAGAATCGGAATTTTCCAGCTATGTTATATGTTTTCTATTTGTTTATGGATTAGATTTACAGGGAACATGAAAGGTATGAACATGTTTTTTGGGAGCTTGATGACTCGATGGAAAGGGATATTGCAAAGGATATAGTAAGGTGAAAGGTAAAAGTCATTGTTTAAGGATGAAGTCCCTATTGAACATAATAATAATAAATTGTCATGAAATTTATTGCATATAATTATAGATAGCTAAATTTGGTCAGTTTTGAGGTCTGTACTAACCATTCAAAGAAGATTTGGGTCACCAATTACCAAAGTAAATCTAATGAATATTTGTTGAAGGAATGTCAAAAAAATTTACTTAACTTCCCTAATCTACTAAACCTTTTGAGTTTTTTTGAATCTTTATCCTTTTAGTATATGAGATGAAGCATAAACTAGCTCCCTAGATTTTTCAATATTTTTCAAGATTTCTCAATTATACCTTAACTGTTTCTTACTAAATCCTATTTTGGTTGCTTCTTTTTGGATCAATGCTTCTACTTTGACACATTTCTCAATTCCCTTAACTGACTTCTTGTCATTATCGAAGCATTTAGTATAAGATTTTTCATACTGGCTCCACTAAAGTAGTTGCAGCCTCTGCAACACATGTAGACATAGCTTCCTGAACATATCACCCTTCAAATTTTATTTACAGTTCGGAACCTGAATGCTCTCTTCAGTGTTTCCATGTTTAAAAGATTCTAAATTGCTGACAATGTTATCTGTGATGGATTTTCTATGATTTAGGAACTCACTTTCAGACACTAATCAAGAACCTCTAATTTTTTTTCCATGCTTTAACTTTTCTGACCAAACTACTTTTCACTCATGGTTTGCTTTGAAATAATGCATTATCTGGTGATTGTATCCTAATTTCTTCAAGACAAGAAGAATAATTCAAAATAGTGTCTCATCATTATTTGTATTGCTTTCACTCTCTACTGACCTTTTAAAGTCTCTCTTTGTTGTCTTCAACTCTGGCTCAGTTATTAAAGATACTGCACCAGAAACATCAGACCTCAAATGGTTTTCAAAATTGATTTTAGGCACTGCACTAGCAACATCAGACCACAAATGGTCCTCAAAATGGATTGTAGGCTTATTTATATTTAGTGTGGACCTCATATTGTTGTATTTAGATGTTGATAATGAACTGTGCTTTTTAATCCCAACCTGAACTGAATTGAGCATCTTCCTGTCTTTCTTATCAGATGATATCAGGGATGTAGCTTAATTTTTGTTATTCTCACCTATCCCATGTGTCTTTTTCTAGTTTTACTGCTTATGTACTTCCCTCTTAATATCATGTTTCTTGGAAAAAGTATCATAATTCATTTGATTAGATGTATATTTTTTCGTTTTCAACATTTCCTCTGACTCATCACCTATCCAGAAGAAAAGAAAACCCAAGAATAGTTAGGGTAGGGAGCTCTTTTGTCACCAGGAAGCTAAGGTGTGAGCAAATCCTAAATCCTTACAATTAGTTACAGATAAAATGGGTTGAAGCCCTAATAATGTATTAAGTAATTTAATGGTGATAATAGGATTTATGAATAATAATTATTCAATCAATTCATTCAAGTTACTCAAGATCCTTAACAAGAAATTTCAATATTCATTTTCTGTTCATACCCTTTTTATTCAATGGAATCAAAACTCTTAAGGGAGACAATTGTTGGTGGGTTCTCCAAGTCCCCAAGAAAATTTCATTTCTTGATTTCCTTTGGGATTGTTAGTGATTCCCCTGCACTTGTTTTCCTTCGATGTTAAAATATTGTTATTCACCTGTCTTATGATATTTTAAAGTTGTCTAGTTTGAGCTAAAGTTTAAATCTGGTTTTACTGTGGTGAATGGATTATTATAAAAAACATTTTTGATATCAAGTGGTATTCTCTCATTCAAATTCATTTCTCATTGTCACATTTAATTATTTAGTTTATCACTCATTGATGAATTATTCATAATAATTTCCATTATATTATCAACATTACCTACAAAAATAGAGATATTTTTATATACTCATACTAGAACTAAGCACACGGGCATGCTTCATCCTAATGGGGTTGTATCAGTTTCATCTCAACACAAAGTTTAAACTTTAGAATGACATGGCCCTAGATTAACTGATTGACTAAAATTAGTCAAGGATATTTCCAGGGGGGGAAATATATAGTTGACATTGTATAATTATGCTTGGGCCAACATTTTGTGTTTTGTGCATAAAATGCCATTTTATGTGCTCCACTTTTAGCTTATAAGTTTCTAAAATTAGTCTTGCTGAAGTTTCTCTTGAACCTCACTTTGGCTGCCATGAAGATATTGAAAATTACATTATTATTTTTCTAATACATGGTTGTCTAAGTCCTTTTCTTGAATTTTTTTGCTTATGCTTTTTTGTTTTTTAAATTCTACTATGTGCGTTTGTTTCAATTCAGCAGTTAAAAATTGCATCCTATCTTTTTACTCTTTTCTTTGATTTGAAATGTCTCAAATCTTGGCATTGTTTCTCTTACTTTGTGTTTTAAACAGATCTATCCATTATGGAGACACTACTTCCAAAATACTCAGGGACTCATCTTTGTGTTGATATCAATGATAGAGACTGTGTTGTAGAAGCAAGGGATGAACTACACAGGATGATGAATGAGGTACCTTGTTACAATTGAATGCTCATTTTTAGATATTCAAAATATTTGATGTGTTTAAAGATAAATTTTAAAATATCTATAGATAAAAGCTCTACAAATAAGAATTAGATATTTCCATATGAAACCTCACTATGTAAATATATCAGAATTGTAGCCACATTGTAGCATGAAAGATTTCACATAGCATAAGGTAGGTTTGAATGCAGTGAGATCCTCCTGGAAAAATAAACTATGTATTGAATTCTTTGATGTTCAAAATAGTATCATGTATGTGGAGCTTGTTTGGTTTATTGGTTCATTTACGCAAACTCTCTCATGTATATGTTTCTATAACTCATTTAATGCTTCAAAAATTCAGTAGGGTTTGCATCGCATTAAAATCATATGATAGATTTACTAGGGTCACAGGAAAATGTTTTAAAATGACAGACATAAATTTTTACTAGGCTTGATCTTCAACAAACGAGAGATAAATGATAAACCAAACCTCTACATATTTTTATCAAAACCACTGGCCTTTTTGTTCTACCATTAAAAGGACAATTCACTAAGAGATGATGATCGACGAGTGGGAAGTCCACATCGCCAATGCCTTATAGGTCCAAAACAAACTGCACTAGAAATATCTCACCAACATTGAGTGAAACACAAACTGAAGCCATCAAATTGAAATTCTTGGGACTGAATGTGAAAGGATGAGGGAGTGTAATGGCTCCATCACTTAAATTAATGAGGATGAGACCTTTCGTCCTCTAAAGGATTCATGGTTACCAAGTGTAATTTGGTCCTTTGATGCCTTGATTGGTAATATTGAAAGTACGAAATCCTCCATGTGGATAACCATTTTAAAGCTAGGGAAGCCACCTTTGTTTCCAGGGTACCCATGTTTGACAAGGGCTCCCTTATCAAGATTCACTACTTCATTCATGAATTGATCAATAATGAAATTGTTGGGATGTCAAGAAAGCTTAACAAACCGTGAGGGTTGAGAAGAAATAGCAAGGGACAACCGAATAGGGGTAGCAAGGAAGTGAAATGCCTCTACTTTAGCTTGAGAAATGCACCCAGACAAAGGTCTACGAGAGGCTTCATGAGGGAGGTGAACACAGGAAGCTCACGGTCTAGGATTTAGGGTTTAGCAGAGCACAAAATTTTAAAAAGTAACTTTCAACCAAGTGAACTATAACAAAGGACATTCAATGTATGTGCTAGTGTATTAAACTTGAATATTTTATTTTTTAGGCACTGGTTTGTCAAATTAGAGTTTATTATGTATGCATGTTTTATTATAAAAAACATTGTTTGTTCAAGATCTTTCTTTTCTTCTTAGAGTAAAACATCTGAACCTTCAGAATGGGATTCATTGAACCTCATTGTCAGTGACAAGGGATTTTACTGTGTTGGGACCTTCCATTATTTTCAGTTTCACTTCCTAATATAGAGAATAAAGTCTGATAGTGAAGGGCCTCATCTAATAATCATGTAAGACTAATATCAGCACTAGTTATAGAACTATGTGCATTGGTGAAAGTTATAAGTTGTAGCACTAGGTGCAATGGCGAAAGCTATAAGTTATTCTACTTCTATGGGTTTTGTTTTGCTTCCATTCAGCCATTGGGGCCACAAAAAAACAAAGATAAAAATGGAAGCATGAGATCAGCATTGGAAGCACACTTGCTAGTGGAATTTAATTCATGATACATACCTCTGAAATCCTAGTGAGCAAAACCCTTACTAAATCTGACTAAACACCTATCAAAAGAGTGCAGTGTTTAGACTCATAAACCTACACTATACTCACTAGTGAAAATAATGCATTAAATGGAAAAACATCACAGCAATGGATCATTATGTGTTAATCTACATAAATATCAGAATTCTAGAAATTGTAACATCATGTACATAGCATCACTAGGTCGTACATAACTTGTATTACTCAGATAAGAAGTTACAAAACAATAGATCAAAATTGAATGTCTCACACACTTTCCATGCCTTTATTTTATAGACTATGAAAGGCTATATTGTCATAACCCCAACATTTCATAAAAATTTAAAATTTTTAAGATAACATAAAATGTCTAAATACGCAGTTTACTAACTGCTTACGATTAACGGAAAATGAAACAGTTTAACAATTAGTATTAATTAGTTCCATATTACCATAACTAATACAACTTTCATTTTCATAAGGTATACAAGAATGACCTCCATCCAGATTTCTTTTAGCTTTACTAATAATTTTTACTTTTTTGCAAGTAGGTGAAATCTATCTTTGAAAACTTGGGCTTACTTAGCGTTATGCTAATGCAGATGGACTGCTGGTTCTTACAAGTTCAATAGGTACCGATCGATCAAGTAGGAGTTTAATTTGTAAGGTAGCAAAAAGTATTTTTGTTGCATCTTAATATGCTAGTAAAATAAACTGATTATTTTAGAAGCAACCTCTACTAAGGTAAAGTAACTCTCTTCTATAGTTTTTGTTTCTAAGACAGTATTTAATGTTTATTCATAAGGATAGTTAACTTTATCATACTTAGCTAAACAAAAGATACTTACTGTGAGCTTAGATCTCAAGTTCTTCGTCATACAATTACTTCTATTTTAACAATCCTCTAACACTAATGTTATGTTTAAATGTACTATATTTTATTCATGAAAGTAATTCTATCAATATCGAAGGTAAATATTTCCAATAGAGTACATGTTTCTATTTTGTCTCTATCCTACTAGCCATAGAGATTATTAACCTGTTGTTTGTATGTACATATGCTAAACATCAATTATAAACTTCAGTACTTAAATTATCGCCTTGTTGCATGTATTATTGTAATAACATACAATACCACATTATTTTATAATGTACCAATCTAAATGTTACTTGCATTTTGTAGAGATCTTACTCCCTCGAAATTTCCATGACATTATAAGTTTGGTTCTTTTAACTAGATACATCATCTCAAGATGTAATACTACCTACCACCACTTTTATAAAATTTAAATCATAGGTAAATACATTATCAGTGTTATTACTATAATTTATAAACCTTGTGCCTGGTTTACACCATAGTAAAATTACTATTATCATGTTCCCTCACTCATAATAAGTTGTAGTTTATAATAACTACTATGGTAGAGTTTACTACCTAGAACTTCTAATCTAAGGTCTATATCAATGAGACATTATAACAAAGGCTAATATACTATACCAGAACCCAGTAAGCTCAATTGAATTTATAAATAATGATAGGATTCATTATTATTTTCATTTTTAAGTTGAGCATACAAACCATTATTTGTAAAAGTTTACACCAAAGTCGAGCCTCGCGATTGTTAAATTAACATGGTTTAAACACCTTTAATCTATAGTCAAACAACATATATTAGTTACTAGCAATTATAACTAATCATAAACCATCGATAGCAAATGATATGGTTTGTGTTTCCAATAATATGTAATTATTTTACAGTTGATTTGCAAAGTAAACATACAAATCATTATTAAAAATGTTTATACTCTGGTCGACCTTAAGATTGTTTTAAAGGCAAGGTTCTTACTTCCTTACTCTACAATCAACATCATAGAATACTTGTTAACAAATAACACAACCCTCAAAACTATCGATTACAATGATATAGTTTGGTATTTTCATTAGTGAATAAATATATATACATTTCATAGTTGATGGCATAGTTTGTTTATTGATCATTGCAATAATAAACTGATAATTGGAATGCATATTGAATATAGACAAGACCCTTGCGTGGTCAAAAGATTTGGAGGGCACGTGGTTTACTCTCGTCCATGCATAGGTGGCTTAAAAGGCTGTAAAACCCTATTCGCCTATCATTTTTACTCTGAGGGTTTCGCTGGCCTGCGGGCTGCTCTGTGAATTTTTATTGGTGGCCATGAGAGGTTGTTCCTCTACTTGCTTGCTCCGTGGCTGGTGCTTGTTTATGTGAGGTTTCATTACCCAATATTAGGTTCTATAACTTTGTGTTTGTGAGCCTAACTATGTGAGTGGTTACTTGTTTATGAGTTTGGCTCTCGGCCTATCCACAGTTTTAGTTCTGTTTTCTTTGTGGCTCATCACAGCTTTGTGAAGCTTAAGCTTTTTGATATTGTCTCCACTCCAGTCTCGGCGTAGGGTTTGAATACTCCTCTATGTAAATTGCTAAGCTGGTGGTAGCTTCTTCATTGCTTGAATTCTCTTCTTCTTGCAGGTAAGGACAACTCAGTTCTTAATATGAATAACCCTTTGTTAAAATATTATTACAATTAGTGTTTAAGTTAGAAGCTGAGCTTTGTGCTAATGCACAGTAATGTGCTCTTTGTAGGAACTCATGACTGCTCTAATCTTCAGTGGAAAAGAATACAATGGCCGACTTCAGTGGACTTGTGTCCCCAGCTGGTAAGCCCTGAGTTCAAATATGGGGTTTTCCCCACTTGCAATGAGGGTTAACAAAGGAAAAATCAGTGCTTGGAAGCTTGTTTCGGTTTCTTCATTGTTAGGAAGTTTTAACATGTTGCTTTCCATTTTTTAATTACAAAACCTTGTTGTTATGCTGGGTAATATTGACCCTTGAGCCGTGATATGTATTTTTGTTAAGTTTTAGCCTTATGGCCCGAGAATGTAATATAGTTGGTTTTTAATTAAAAGAAAGACTTTGTAAATCTTGGAGCTTTGTCTCGTTTTTACAGTGGTTTTGTGAACCTGTAAATAATATGTTATTTTACTATTTTAAAAGGTTTATAAAGTTATTTATTTGCAGAAAGACTGTGGTCAGTCTATTGCATAAATTTTATCCTTCTTGATAATTTTAATACACAGTTAATAATGTAACTGATTAAAAACTTAAATACGTTAATTTATAATTGGATAAAGTAGTTGTTAGGGTTTCGACCCTCAGGTTGTTCTTTCAAAGGTTATAGGCCTGTTTGATAAAAATAATAAATAGCTCCTAAATATGTAACTCTTAGTTTTATTTTATTTAATGTTTATATTTACATTTATTTCATTTACTATTCTGTAGATTACAATTATTCAGAACTCTGTAAAGAATAGAAAGTTAACTTTGGAACTCTGTTTATTTTTCATAAAATAAGGGTTTATATATATATATATATAAATAACCCTAATGTGGTTTTTATTAAGTAATATTTTTAATATTTAGTAATAGTTTTAAAGGAAATATTGTTTGGGGTGATTCCATGAAGATGGGTAACACTTTTTGGCCAAATTTGGCGATGAAAACCTAATTTTTTACTCATGTGCTGGATAGAAGCCCTCAAAACGCATATATGCCATGTTAATTTTGACTTGCAGTAAGAAAAAAAATTGTAGAATATTATGTTGGCTTCATAGTGATATTTTTTTAAAAATATTCCGATGTCATTTAATGTGTGAATTTTT
>LPNX010998963.1:188696-219822 GCA_001517045.1 Pseudotsuga menziesii
ATGTATTATACGTCAATGGATAGAATATTCGTTGGTGAATCTATCGGTATCAACTCCACTCAGTTATGTGCTAGGAATGGCAGGGTTTACACCTCTGCAAGGCATAGTAAATTTTCCATTTGTTTGAATGAGGGCTAAGTCTGTTTTTTTAAGCCCTCGACCGAGGTATCTAAATACCTCGGTTGAGGGCTTGATAAAACCTCGGTCGAGATATTAAAACCTCGGTCGAGGGATTAACAAGCCCTCGACCGAGGTGCATTTTTCTATTTTTGCCGAAATGCGCTTGCCAAAAAGTGTTACCCAGGTCCATGGATTCACCCTTTGGTTAATAACTTGTTTATATACTTAGCTATTAACTCCTATAAACTTTTATTTGTATTAGTATATGATTACTGTAACTCTAATGTAGTTTAATATTTATTTTCCTACATTTTTTCTTTAGTTACACTAAGTAAAAAAAATAAACACAAATAAACCATAACACTATTTTTCATAATATTTTAAACCTTGAAATAAATGTACTCTGCTATCTACAGATATAAAATCCTATCTACTATTTTCATTCTCTTAAGAATTCTTTGATCTACTTAAAGCATTCTAACTGTTCTAGAGTAAGACCTGGTTTCCATGTGTGGAAAAACACAGTTTAGAAATTTATTTTCATTCTATTTCACTATTCTATAAACCAATTTCATTTCTATAACAATCTAATAAGAATACTAAATCTAACATTTCAGAAACTCTAAACTTTTAACATTCATATAGCAGTTAAACTAAGATTTATTTAACTTCAACATTAAAATAAAATAACATAGAACCTGTTGAGGACAAGACAACAACAACTTTAGGAGGCCATTCCTCCCTTCCAAACTTGTGGAGATTGCTCAAACAATGCTTCCTCAGGACCCCCGAGCCTGTTCCTAGTCTTCTTGGCTGAGAACTGCGTGGAGAATGAAAACAGTAGAACCCTCTATCAACTGACTAGTTAAATACCTTAGTAAAACACTCTGCTCTCAGCAGTATGATCTTCATCTTAAAATATGCAACTAGATCATTCAACAGTTATCCCCTCAAACATTTTCCATATTTCCCCTCCATTGAATTTCTCTGAAGTACATTCATTCACCCTGAATGATCACTTCTCTAGCATGAGTAGCCTCAGCTCTCTTAAATGGGAATTTTTATAAATATGCCTAGGTCTTTTGGGTCAGTTTTCATTAATTGAGCAACCTGCTCTGATTCCACTTTCTTGGGGAATCATGACCAAAAATGTAGGGATGTTGCCACTTGCAACTGTTGGAAATGGTTTGAGGATGCTGCCACCTATTAGTTTGCTCTCCACCCAGTCTCCTCCACCAATTTGACCAGTAAACACTCTTTTAACAGCTCTCATAAGCTGTTGTCTCCTCATTTATTTATTTATGAATAAATTATCCTAAATTTACAATAAATATGCTTGACCCCACTAGTCATTAATTACAACTTTGCATAAAATTTAACTTAATATTCCTCAAATAATATAAAATTGTTTTTGCAAAATTGGGGCATGTGACATACACACCCCCTTAAATTATAACATCATCCTCGATGTTATTTATTCCTCTTCCTCAGAATTCCCCTAGAACATAATTGGATATGCATCCCGCATATGACTTTCCAATTCCCAGGTGGCTTCCTCTGGACTAAGGTGTTTCCATTGCACCTTCAACTGACCAATGCTGAAGTTCCGAAGTGTGATCTCCCTCCGCTTGAGGATACAGTCTAATTCCACCAGAAAATCTCCTTCTGGTTCCACTTGTACATCATTCCAGTTAACAACATGAGTAGCATCATGAACATATTTCTTTAATATAGAAATGTGAAAAACTTTGTGAACTTTTAAATTTGGGGGTAAGGCTAACTGATAGGCTACCTGTCCAATCCTAAATAGTATTTCAAAAGGACGAGAATAATGAGGTGCTATTTTTGCACAACTACCCAACCTCAAAGAGATCTTTTTGGGTCTCACCTTGATGAACACATTCTCACCTACCTGAAACTCTTTTGGAGTTCTTTTAAGGTCTGCTTGACTTTTCTGTCGATCTTGCGCAATTTTGAGATTACCTTGTACCCGCTTTACAATTTTTTCCATTTCTTTCAATAATTCAGGACCTAACACTAATGTGTCCACCGGATTACTCCAAGATATAGGAGCATTACAATTCCTTCAATACAATATTTTGAAAGGACTAAATCTGGTTGAAGCTTGATAATTATTATTATAAGCAAATTCTACCAGGTGCAAATAATCCTCCCATTTACCTGGATGATCCTTTACATACATTCTTAGTAAATCTTACAGTACTTGATTTACTCT
The DNA here is from genome assembly GCA_001517045.1 of Pseudotsuga menziesii. NCBI lineage: Eukaryota > Viridiplantae > Streptophyta > Pinopsida > Pinales > Pinaceae > Pseudotsuga > Pseudotsuga menziesii. Next base: position 191,053 of record LPNX010998963.1, read on the forward strand.
TTCAGTCTGTCCATCAGTTTGAGGATGGAACAAAGTACTAAAATTTGGTGTAGTGTTTAATCCTTTAAATAGAGACTTCCAAAAGTTACTTGTAAATTTAGGGTCTCGATCTGAGATTATAACTTTTGGTATCCCATGCAGTCGGAAAATTTGCTTTAAAAAGATATCAGCTATGTCTGTAGCTTTATAAGTAGTTTTTACAGGTATAAAATGGGTTGCTTTACTTAATTTGTCAACTACTACCATTATAGAATCATTTAAATTCTGATTTTTAGGTAGTCCAGTAACAAAATAAAGACTAATTATCTCCTATTTCCAGCTATGAATGGGTAATGGCTAAAGTAATCTAGCTAGATGTTGATGTTTAGTTTTTACTTGTTCACATTCAAAACATATAGTGATATATTCTACCAGTTCAGTCTTCATGTTTGGCCAAAAATATTCTTTTCTTAGCATAGTTATAGTCTTATGATAACCTAGATGGCCTGAGTAATGAGTTTTATGGATTTCATCTAAAATTAATAACTTAACTTTAGGTACATTAGGTACATACATTCTATATTTATATAGTAAAAATCATTTTTCATTCAAGCTCTACCCTTTACTTAAAATTTCTGTTCGATTTTCTTTCGTTTTTGCTTGTAATTTTTGGTAAATTTCATCTTGTTCTAACCCTGCTTTAAGCTGTTCTTCCAGATCTGTTGTATAAGTGCTGATAATTGCTGTAAAGTTCATCCTTGAATTTTTACTTAATGCATCAACAACTTTATTTTCTTTCCCTTTAATGTGCTGAATTTCGAAATCATACTCACTTAGAAAAGCTAGCCACCTAGCTTTTCTAGCATTTAGTTTAGGTTGATCAAACATGTATTTTAGTCCTTTATTATCTGTCATTAAAATAAATTTTCTTCCAATTAAATGATGATGCCACATATTTAGAGCATGTATGACATCATCTAATTCCAAATCATAAGTTACATATTTTTTTTCATGAATTTTTTATTTCCTAGATTCATAAGCAATAACATGCCCTTCTTGAGTCAATACTCCACCTAAACCATCATTGCAGGTGTCAACACACACTACAAAATATTTATTTGGATCAGCTATTCTTAAAATAGGTGTTCTAGTTAATAAAGTTTTCAACTTTTTAAAACTATCCTCGCACTTCTGATTCCAATCAAATTTCTTTCGCTTCTTCTGCAAAGAGGTTGTCGGATTTGCGATTTTTGAAAACCCTTAAATGAACCTCCGGTAATAACCGGTAATTCCCATGAAGGATCGAACATTAGTTACATCTTTAAAAACTGGAAAATCTTCAATCGCCTTTATATTTTTGGGATCCACCGAAGTTCTTTCTTTAGTGACCACATGACCTAAGTACTAGATTTTATCTTTAAATAAATCGCATTTACTAAACTTTGCGAAGAGTTGATGATCTCGTAACTCTTGCAAAACAATTTTGAAATTTTCTTTATGCTCTTCTTCAGATTTCGAATAGATTAATATGTCATCGATAAACACGACCACAAACTTGTCCAGATATTTATGCATTACATTATTCATTAAACACATAAAAATAGTTGGGGCGTTAGTAATCCCAATGGCATGATGACAAAATCGTAATGGCCATATCGAGTCCTAAAAGTTGTTTTAAAGATGTCTTCATCTTTAATCCTAACTTGGTGATATCCAGAGTGTAAATCAATTTTTGAAAACACCGTATTTCCATGTAGGTGATCAAACAGATCATCTATGCGAGGCAAAGTGTATCTATTTTTAATAGTCATCTTATTCAACTAATGGTAATCTATGCAAAGTTTTAGAGTTCCGTCCTTTTTCTTAACAAAGATGACAGGTGTCCCCCAGGGAGACACACTGGTTCGAATATATTTCTTGTCAATAAGTTCTTTTAATTGTGACTTAAGTTCATTAAGTTCAAGTATGTTCATCTGATAAGGGGCCTTTGAGCTGGGTACTGCACCAGGTACTAGCTCAATGGTAAAATCTAGTTCCCTTTTTGGAGGCAGTCCCAAAATTTCTTCCGAAAATACATCTGCATACTCTTTTAAAACTGGTATATCCTCCAATTTTAATGTATCGATGTTATTTAAATTTTCTTCATTAGTTACTATTAGTGCATAAGCCTTACAACCTTTCCTAATGGTTCTCTTAAGCTGCAGAGTAGAAATATACCTTACAATTGTTTTTCTATGGATTCCCTTTACACTTATTGATTTTCCATCATTATTTATACAAGTAAAGGTTTTATCATAATAGTTTAAGATCACCCTATGTTGCTCTAACCAATTCATACCGATTAGTATGTTGTAAGAGCCAAGAATTAATACATTAAGCTTTACAAAAGTTTCAAATTGATCCATAACTACTGCACAATTTTTTACAAAACTAGTTACCTTCCTCTTTGCACCAGTAGCTAACTAAACCAACTAAGAATTTACAAACTTTTCAATAGGCAGTTTACACTTTTCTACCAAATTAGGTGAAATATAACTTAAACTAGCTCTTGGATCAATTAAAATAGCTATGGGTGTTTGGTTTCTCTTACCTCCTACTTCCACCATGGAAGTTTGATAGTCTGCTTGTCGATTCTCCAATGCTGCATTAATCCTGGGCATAGTCCTCGCTAAATCTCCAACAGTCTTCTCCTCCTGCATTGTATGGATATTACTGACAGTATTTTTCTGATTAGGACAAACTGAGGCATAATGTGGGCCATTACACTCCAATCACTTTACGGGTTCTTTTCGTTCAAATGTTTTCATGTAATTACCATGATTATTAGCAGACTCTTTACTCTTTTGATTGTTCTGATTGTTTGTTGAATTATTTTTATTCCCTTGGAAATTCTTATTAGGAAAATTTCTGGCCTTATTATTTTTAGAATTTCGATTGGGCACAAACTCTTTCTTCTTTTGATCATAATTATTATTCTTTTTGGCCTTCCAGCTGGCCATACTCTCATTTTTCCGATTCTGTTCATAACATAAATTGGATTTCCTCATAGCTTCTTCCAGAGTTTTTGGATTTTCATACTCAATCCTATCCTTTATGTGATAAGGTAAACAACTGAGGAACCGCTGTACCTTTGGTTTTTCATCCACAAGATATGGCACATACCTAAGCAGACTTAAAAACTTACTGTTCAAATCTTTCATAGTCATTCTTCCTAGTTTATGCTCATAGAATTTTTTAGCTCTTTCTCCATGGTACTATTCAGATAAGAATTTCCTTTTAAATTACTTCTTGAAGGTACTCCAATTTATGTTCTTCTCTCTTATTCCTTTCACTCTCTTTAAATCTTGCCACTATATATCAGCTTTCCCTGAAATATTATAGATAGCCATTCTAGTCTTTGATTGGTTAGAATAGTTATAAATCTGGAAGTACTTCTTCATCCTAGATAACCAGGATTTCGCTTCCTCCCCCTTCTCAGTTTCTCCATTAAATGTTGGTGGCTTAATATTTTTAAACTCCCGAGAAATTTCTTCATAAGGTTTATATTTTCTCTTTCTAGTATAGTAGTTATCCTCACTACTATCACTAGTAGAATGAAAATTACGTTGATCACCAAATACTTTGGAAGATGAACTGCTTTCATTTTTTGTCTGTTTAGTCTTTTTATACTTATGTTGGTAACTTATATCTTCTGATTCAACTATTTTACCCCTTCCCTTGGTATGAAATCTTTCTGTTAGGATCTGATTTAGCTCCTCCTGAGCTCTCAAAATCCTCTCATTTTCTTTTTTAACAGATTCCATTTCAGATTTTAATTCTTTTACTGTTTGTAAAATTTATGAGGAATTAGTGGTTATGTCTTCTTGTATAGGTTCTCTTATAAGTTTTCTTGTTCAGTAAAGGGATATTCCTTTTCCGCATATTCCTCCAGTATTTCCATACCTGTTGTTAAACTCAGAAACAAGTTTCTCTGTTGAATAACATTAAAAGAAAACAACATCATCAAATTGATTTAAAATTTATTGTTTCATATAAGCAAGTTGAGCTTCATCAAGGCCTAGTGTTTGAACCTTGTGGTCTGATACCACATGTCATAACCCTAAAATTTCATAAAAATTTAAAATTTTGAAGATAACATAAAATTTCTAAATACACAGTTTACTAACTGCTTTCGATTAATAGAAAATGAAACATTTTAACAATTAGTATTAATTATTTTCATATTAAAATAACTAATACAACTTTCATTTTCATAAGGTATACAAGAATGACCTACATCCAGATTTATTTTAGCTTTACTAATAATTTTTACTTTTTTGCATGTAGGTGCAATCTATCTTTGAAAATTTGGGCTTACTTAGAATTATGCTAACGTACATGGATTTTTTGTTCTTACAGGTTCAACAAGTAATGATCGATCAAGTAGGAGTTTAATTCATAAGGTAGCAAGAAGTATTTATGTTGCATGTTAATATGCTAGTAAAATAAACTAATTATTTTAGGAGCAAGCTTTGTTGAGGTAAAGTAACTGTCTACTATAGTTTTTGTTTCTAAGACATTATTTAATGTTTAGTCATAAGGATTGTTAACTTTTTCATACTTAGCTAAAAAAAAGATACTTACTGTGACCTTAGAGCTCAAGTTCTTCGTCATACAATTACTTATATTTTAACAAGCTTATAATGCTAATGTTATGTTTAAATGTACTGTATTTTATTCATGAAAGTACTTCTATCAATCTCGAAGGTAAATATTTTTAATATAGTACATGTTTCTATTTTGTCTCTATCTTACCAGCCACAGAGATTATTAACCTGTTGTTTGTATGTACATATGATAAACATCAATTATAAAGTTCAGTACTTAAATTATCGCCTTGCTGCATGTATTATTGTAACAACATACAATACCACATTATTTTATAATGTACTAATCTAAATGTTACTTCATTATGTAGAGAGCTTACTACCTCGAAATTTCCATGACATTATAAGTTTGGTTCTTTTAACTAGATACATCATCTCAAGATGGAATACTACCTACCACCACTTTTAATGGAATACATTATCAGTGTTATTACTATAATTTATAAACCTTGTGCATGGTTTACACCATAGTAAAATTACTATTATCATGTTTCCTCACTCATAATAAGTTGTAGTTTATAATAACTACTATGGTAGATTTTACTACCTAGAACTTCTAATCTAAGGTCTATATCAATGAGACATTATAACAAAGGCTCCTATACTATACTAGAACCAAGTAAGCACAATTGACTTTATAAATAATGATAGGATTCATTATTATTTTCATTGGCAATTTGAGCATACAAACCATTATTTGTAAAAGTTTACACCAATTTCGATCCTCGTGATTGTTAAATTAACATGGTTTCAACACCTTTACTCTATTGTCAAAAAACATATATTAGTTACTAGAAATTATAACTAATCTTAATCCATCGATAGCAAATGATATGGTTTGTGTTTCCAATAATATGTAATTATTTTAAAGCTGATTTGCAAGGTAAACATACAAATCATTATTAAAAATGTTTATACTTTGGTCGACCTTGGGATTGTTTCAAAGGCAAAGTTCTTATTTCCTTACTCTATGGTCAACATCATAGAATCCTTGTTAACAAATATCACAACCCTAGAAACTATTGATTAAAATGATATAGTTTGATATTTTCATTAGTGAATAAATATATATACGTTTCATAGTTGATGGAATATTTTGTTTATCAATCATAGCAATAATAAACCGATAATTGGAATGTAGATTGACTATAGAAAATACCCTTGCATGGTTGAAAGATTTGGAGGGCACGTGGTCTGGTCTCTTGCATGCATTGGTGACTTAAAAGGTTGGAAAAACCTATTCACCTATCATTTTTACTCCGAGGGTTTTGCTGGCCTGCGGGCTACTCTGTGAATTTTTCTTGGCGGCCATGAGAGGTTGTTCCTCTGCTTGCTTTCTCCCTGGCTTATGTTTGTTGCTGTGAGGTTTCATTACCCAATATTAGGTTCCAAAACTTTGTGGTTGTGAGCCTTACTACACGAGTGGTTAATGCTTTATGAGTTTGGCTCTCGACGTAGGGGTTTGAATACTCCTCTATGTAAATTGATAAGCTGGTGGTAGCTTCTTCGTTGCTCGAATTCTCTTCTTCTTGCAGGTAAGGACAACTCAGTTCTTAATATGAATAACCCTTTGTTAAAATATTACTACAGTTAGGGTTTAAGTTAGAAAATGAGATTTATGCTAATGAACAGTAATGTGCTCTTTTCCAGAACTCATGACAGCTCCAATCTTTAGTGGAAAAGAATACAATGGCCGGCTTTAGTGGACTCGTGGCCCCAACTAGTAAGCCCTGAGCTCAAATATGGATTTTTCCCTACTTGCAATGAGGGTTAACGAAGGAAAACTCACTGCTTGGAAGATTGTTTCGGTTTCTTCATTGTCAAGAAGTTTTAACATGTTGCTTTCTAGTTTTTAATTACAAACCCTTGATGTTATGCTGGGTAGTACCGGCCCTTGAGCTGTGATATGTATTTTTGTTAATTTTTAACCTTACGGCTCGACAATGTAATAGTGTTGGTTTTTAATTAAAAGAAAGACCTTGTAAATATTGGATCTCTATCTCGTTTTTGCAATGGTTTTGTTAACCTATAAATAATGTGTTATTTTACTGTTTTAAAAGGTTTATAAAGTTATTTATTTGCAGAAAGACTATGGTCAGTCAATTGCATAAATTTTAGCCTTCTTGATCATTTTGTTACACAGTTAATAATGTAACTGATTAAAAACTTAAATAGGTTAATTTATAATTGGATAAATTAGTTGTTAGGGTTTCGACCCTCAGGTTGTTCTTTCAAAGGTTATAGGCCTGTTTGATAAAAATAATAAATAGCTCCTAAATATGTAACTCTTAGTTTTATTTTATTTAATGTTTATATTTACATTTATTTCATTTACTATTATGTAGATTATAGTTATTTAGAACACTATAAAGAATAGAAATTTAACTTCGGAACTGTGTTTATTTTTCATAAAATAAGGGTTTATATATGTATAACCCTAATTTGGTTTTTATTAAGTAATAGTTTTAAGATTTAGTAATAGTTTTAAAAGAAATAATGCTTGGTTAATAACTTGTTTATATACTTAGATATTAACTCCTATAAACTTTTATTTGTATCACTATACGATTACTGTAACTCTCGTCTGGTTTAATATTTCTTTTCCTGCATTGTTATTTAGTTACACTAAGTAAAAATAGTAAACACAAATAAACCATAACACTATTTTTCATAATATTTTAAACCTTGAAATAAATGTACTCTGCTATCTACAGATACAAAATCGTATCTACTATTTTCATTCTCTTAAGAATTATTTCATATTTCATCTACTTAAAGCATTCTAACTGTGCTAGAGTACGACCTGGTTTCCAGGTGTGGAAAAACACAGTTTAGGAATTTATTTTCTATTTCACTATTCTATAAACCAATTTCATTTCTATAACAATCTAATAAGAATACTAAATCTAACAGTTCACAAACTATGAACTTTTAACATTCATATAGCAGTTAAACTAAGATTTATTTAACTTGAATAGTAAAATAAAATAACATAGAACATGTTGAGGACAAGATGACAACAGCTTTAGGAGGTCGTTCCTCCCTACCAAACTCCTGGAGAGTGCTCAAACAATGCTTCCTCAGGACCCTTCAGCCTGTTCCTGGTCTTCTTGGATGAGAACTGGGTGGAGAATGCAAACAGTAGAACCCTCTGTCAACTGACTAGTTCAATACCTCAGTAAAACACTCTGCTCTCAGCAGTATGATATTTAAGTTAAAATATTCAACTAGCTCATTCAACAGTTATCCCCTCAAACATTTTCTAGATTTCCCCTCCATTGAATTTATTTGAAGTACATTCATTCACCCTGAATGATCACTTCTCTAGCATGAGCAGCCTCTTCTCTCTTCAATGGGAATTTTTATAAATATGACTAGGTCTTCTGGGTCAGTTTTCATTAATTGAGCCACCTGCTCTGATTCCACTTTCTTGGGGAATCATGACCACACTAGTAGGGAGGTTGCCACCTGTAACTGTTGGATGTGGTTTGAGGATGCTGCCATATGTCAGTTTTCTCTCCACCCAGTCTCCTCCACTAATTTGACCAGTAAACACTCTTTTAATAGCTCTTGTAAGTGGTTGTCTCCTCATTTATTTATTTATAAATAAAATATCCTGAATTTACAATAAATATTCTTGACCCCACTAGTCATTAATTACAACTTAGTATAAAATTTAACATAATGTTTCTCAAATAATATAAAATTGTTTTTGCAAAATTGGGGCATGTGACATATATGGTTTACAAAGATAGCTTCTACAATGCAATGCCTAGGTTAGGGGAAGAAACCCATAACCCATCTAGTGTTGTGCCTCATTTAAGACAAGAAACCCTAACCCCAACCTATCCCTCCCTGTATAGATAATGTTTCCTAAATTAGAGCACCCATTAAATAAGACTAGATTCATCTTCTTTCTTGGAGATAATTCCCTACCTAATTATGGATATTTATTGATCCATGTGCCCCATCTAAACATATAAAACCAACTAACTAAAGATCAGAAAGGCATGTTCTAAATATGGAAAAAGATAAAGATAACCCTACTTGTTAGGATAGCACATGCATGTTGCAATTTTTAAAGCATGCATGCGCCTCTAAAGGAAAATGACATTTGAAGTAGGAAGGTAAAGCCAACACTGCTTTGTAAGAAAGGTGTTCACAAAAACAAGCCACTCCCTTTTTCATCTTGATTATCCAGAATATTCAATGTGTACTCCCCTTGTTCAATGAATACTTTGTCAACAACTACATGCTTAGAATCAATTATTGATTCCATAGTGGTCATACTTCTCCATCATAGCATCTTGCCATACCTGTGATTTATCTATTTTCTGGCTGCTAGAAACCTCTATATCAATGATATAAGATGTTAGTGCAACATGCGTCAGAAAATTCTTAGGAAGAATACTCACCTTAAATGTAACTTTAGGTGTTTCCACTTGTTTCTATTCCTCTTGCATTCTCGACTTCCTAATTGAACTCATTAGCACTAAAGGAATATTCCCAATTTGAATATCATTTTCCTTCTTCTAATAAAATTTTGGGACATCAAGCTTATCTACCACCTCAAATTCTACCAAAGGTTCCTATAACCTAGAGGACCTTCCACTCTCATCAAATCAATGCTCCCTATGGCCAATTGGTATACACTGTGGGGGCTTGGTGCTACCAAATATTATTATGTATTCATTATCATGTTTACAAACTATCACTACACACTACTTTGAAAAATGTCACAAGTTCAAAACTTGGGAAAGATATTCAACCTCTCAACCCTCGACTCCACCACGAGCAAGGTAGGTGTGTGCATAGTACAATGCGGACTTAGCCTACTTTCTTTGAGTCATTTTTAAAGTAATTTGTTGGAGTCGGTTATGGACCTTCACCAAATATTTCTTTGATGGTAAACATGATGAGTTCAAAATGTGGGAAACAAATTTCACATCTTGTGCACCAAATCCACCATGACCTAGCTAGGTGTGTGCATACTATAGTGTCGATCAACTTAACCTGCCCCCAATCAGTCACTTTTAAAGCAATTTGTTGGTGGAATTGTTTATGAGGATTTGGTACAAACTGCTTTGATGGTAAATGTTATGGGTTCAAAACCCAGGGAAGAGCTTTCACCTCCTGGACATCGGGTCGACCATGAACCAGCTGGGTGTGTGCATAGTACAAACTACAGTGCAGATGGACTTAACCTTCCACCAATGCCAGAAAATTTCAAGGTTGAACTTTGAAATTCATCGAACTTCAAGCCATGTTGAATAAATTCATCTTGATTCAGGTTCACACCTAAATATTTTGTGTTTTTTAGTTTAATATTTAATTTTATTTGCATTGTCTTAAACATTGTATGTCAAAACTTTGTATGCCATTTTATTGATATTTTGATTTCTTTTATTATTATTATTATTATTATTATTATTTTAATTCTAAGTGTTAAAATTGGTTCTATTTCAATTTGTAGGCTAGGTTTCTACAAGCAACAGACAATTGGAAGAAGAGTATAGGCTTCAATGGTAACATTTTTTCTTAAACCTATACTTCTAACAGATTAGGAAAAATTGTGCTTGGGTGAAATTGTGAAGGAACCTAGTGCCTTGCTTTAATGTTAGTTTATGTCAAAATTCAAAGCCTAATTGAAGGGATGCCAAATTTTCACTTTATCATGGCTAAGCCTTCTTGTTTTGGTTACATGAACTCTTCTAATTGAACCCAAACCATAAGAGCCTACAAAACACCATTAAATATCAATCCTTCTTTAAGTTTTTATATAAATTCATTGTTTTTTGTCTTCATCTCCATCTATTGTACTATTAGAAGTTGACAGGTTTAACAGTAATTTAAGATTTGGTTATCCTTTTTTCAAGGTATGATTGGGATGCTGCAACAACAATGGTTTTCCTGCAGAGATATGGACTTGCAAGTGTGTATTTCATCAATTCCTAAATGCTTTTCTTTTCTAAGAATGTTGCATATGCTTATGTAAAGCATTCTAGCCTCCTATCTGGACATCATTATTTTTAAATTTTGATCCAACCTATGCGCATAGAATTTTTTGAACTTTGAATTAATTCATCCTTGATTACAACATATTTTTAACATCTTAACATTGTGTCTATTATCCTTTGGTTACAACCGCACATTTGAATTTTTTTATTAATGAAATCATGTAATCTAGAAGGGAATTCCATGCATTTCTTTTGTAATATCAAGTTGCCAGATCCACTGCATTTGATGTGGTTGGAATTTTTTGATTCCAATTTAAAACCACACTTTAATACTACACAATGTTGCATGGTCATAGTTCTTGTAGTCTTTTATTACAAAATGAAGCCATTCCTTGTCCTGCAAGGAATTTGGCCTTGGATGTTTCCTGGTGGCATTTCTTTGGACTTTTGTATTTTCACCATCATGTGCATATTAGGGGATTGCATTTGGGCATATTCCTTGTCTCATAGGTCCATGAATTTCCCTGTATTTTTGCAGTCTCCTCTAAAGCATGTTTGGGAATGATTCTTGAAATTGTTTTTTTTAGTTCTAACATGTACTATTTTTAGTTCAATTTTTCAATTTGACATGGTTGGAATGCAATCCATATGATTTCAAACGGAACATTGAGTGCAACCATGCAACCCTCTCTCAGAATAGCTAAGCAAAATTCCCACTAACGTTCTATCAAACCACTAATTCTAGTGTCATTGGATTCTGATAAAGTGAGTGTAAAGTCTGTCAGTTATCCATCCCTTGATAGTTTTATTTCCTTGTAACTTATCCTAGGGACCAAATTATATGTTTATTTCTGAATGTTTACAGTTCAGTAGTAAAACGGATGATATCTTTGGGAACTAATATATGATGAGTTTTTTCAGCTGTCATCATGAGATGGAAATGGCATGAATTTACGGGATGCTTGGTAATATTGACATAAACACTAAAGATGCCTAGACAGGTAATGGTCCTTATAGTCCTATTTTGTTTGATTGAATTCATAAGTTTCCACTTTCGAAGAATGGATCACATCCCTAATATTTAATATTTTACATTTGTATTCCACATGTCTAGGTTGGGATACTTATCAATTTCTCATAGATATTAGTGAAATAGTTTTGATCATGTTGACTGTTATAAAAAATGTAATCCTTTACTTTCTTTTTATCCAGAGAAGTCTCTAATTTCTTTCATGTTTATGAATGTCATAAAAATTGTAAAATCCTACTTACACAACAACTTTACCTTTTATTCAAGGTGGGCTTGCAACTGGTGGTTTCAACTTTGATGCAAAACTTTAAGTACTCTGGAAGTCGTCAACTTACACATTCCTCATTATGACCAACCAAAAAATATTTGTGCATTCAAGACATTCAAATGTTACCACTGTTACTTTGGAATTCATCAACTTATAGATTCCTAATTTTGGTCAGCCATAAAATATTTACATGTTCAAGACACCCAGCCGATGTTCACCACTGTAGTCAAAGAACAACTCCCATTTGATGCCATGAATGGATGAGTTTTGTTTGATACTGGTCTGTTATGATTAGACCTATGAATGTCATAGTTCAAGGTACCCCCTAGGTGTTAATATTCCAATAACACTTTTTTTACTTTGGTTGGACGCGTCTTATGCTCATGGTCATTGGCTGTGCTCATGATCTCGACTTATCACTACCTAAAGACCCATTCCTTATTTTAACAAGGTCAAAAGTTGGGTCAATTGAGTAAAAAACTGCTCTGGTTGCTTATGCTTTTTCTTTCAAAAACGGAATAAACATGAACTATAAGAGATGCTTGCATAGGATAGTAAAAAAAGATGGAAAAAGATAGTATACACCCCTTCATAGACTGTATAAAATGTAGAGAGTTCCGTGTTGCGTTCTAGTTGATGGTTTATAATGCTATTGTATTGTCCAATATGCTACATGTAGTACAAACTGATATCAAACTTATCTATGTTTTCCATTTCTTTTACATAGACGGAGGGAAAGTGTTGATGTAGAAGATCTATTCATTGCTCATATATCAGGGATGGACACTTTGAGACAAGGATTGAGAAATGTAGCCCAGTTGCTGTAGGTAAACCTATATTCTTGCCTAATGTATTTTTAGGATTTTACTTTTTCTTATATAATAATCTTTGTGATAATGTTTTCCTTTCCCCTTATATTATTTCTATGCTTACTCTGTAGGATGGAACATTAATAGAGCTTGTTTGAAAGTGTTATGAATGCTTTGATTCAAAATTATGAGTATCAATTGAGGTGACTAGAACCCATTTCATATTTCTATTTTTATTTATAAGTGTTTTCTAAATCATGTCTACATGATTATGAGATATGTAGAACATGTTAGGAAAACTTGGACTAGCATATTGTACCCAACTTGGTGCCAAAACTGGGCTAAGTCAATTTAGCTCAACTTTTGAAAAAGTCATGAGTATAACTTGGATTCCTGAATAAACTTAGGAATTTTTTCATATCCTCGCTTGGTAAAAATTAGGCAAGTTTTTGAATGAAATTTTGTGAGTTGTTGGAAATTCTTAGTGATGCTCTTACTCTCCAACCTCTCTGATTCATTTGCTGAGATGAGTTTTTCATCATTCATGTAGAATGTAGTTTTCATGACTGTTGATCCTGATCCCTAATTAAACTTTTAATCTGTTTTATGTATGTTCTTTTATAGGAAGATATTATCAGATTTGAAGAACTTGAGAAGAAATGCATACAGCAGGGTGAGCCTCCTCTCCCATCAGGGAAGCATTTAAGCTTTTATGGATCATTTTATGGATTGGAAATTGTGATTATTTTGGAAACCAATTATTAGCTCCAAGAGAATGTCTTGCAAAATATTTATTACCCATTTCTTTCTTGCAGGAGCTCATAGAGATGATTTTTCAGTCACACTTGTGATTGGATAGTATCATTTGGATGACTATTGGAATATGATACACCCATATTATTTAATAATGGACATGTTCAAATACATCTCTATAGAAAATTGATGGAGGGTGAAAAATCCTAATATTTGATCACTCAAATTATTAGAAGTGATAAAAAATTGGTTTGCACAAAGATTAGGTAACATTGGTTTTGTTATTTATTGTTAAGTTATAAATTGAATGGATTCCTACAATCAAGTTTGTGGAGGAAATGAAGTATATGGGTTTTAATATTGTTAAAGACCTTATTTTTTATGAAGGACAGATTGACTTTTGTCTCTATCAAAACAGAAAATCACTGAGAATGGAATCTTGGTGGATGGAGAGTGATTCATGGCTCAATTGGGAAATTGATTTAACTTGTATCATGTTATAGAGCTCTTGTTCCTTTATATACATAGTATTTTTCTTAATGATATTTTACATGTAATTTGTTTGTTTTACATCCATGTGAAAATGGAAATTTCCTTTTATGTTTCTAAATATTCATACCATGTTTAAGTTAGAAAGTTGTTATTTTTCCTTTGTGAATTTGTAATGATTTTGATAATGTCAATTTTTGTTGAGCTTATCTTTTTCTCAAGGAAGAACTTGTTGGAAAACTTTGGAGTACTTCCTAGCATTTTGCAAATGGTACTTCTTGGTCACTTTCTCACATTTTGTAGATAGTACCCACTGTAAACATGTCAATGCTAATTATGTACTTAACCTGATAGGGACATAGAGTGAGGAATATGACAAAGCTGACTAGTATGAAAGATATACCCCAAGACCTCTTGCATGAAGATCAAATCTTAACTACTTGAATTACCCAAACAAACTTAAGGTTTAGTTCCTTATATCAAGATTAAAGAAGAAATAGTGCATAACGGATTTAATGATCTAAGGTCATGATAGTAAACCGAGGTCATGTTTCCAAAAGGGAATTATCACATAAAATTTAATTTTACAATTTGTTGTATTATTTAGGGTCACTTTATACTATGACACAATAGTCTATTTGCCTGAATTGTGTGCACTGTGGACTAGTGATTGTGGTCTCGCATAACTACAAGGTAACATTAACAGTGACCACAGATATTTATTCCTTTGCAATACACATGTCAGCTTAATTTGTAGCTTGTGCAAATGCTGGAGCAAGATTCAATGAAAAAATAGGCTGCCAATTCTAGAAGCTAGGGCATGGTAGCCTATTAAGGATCTACTTCTTTGTTTTAAGTTAAGACAGTCTTGACTCTCAATATAAAATGAAAATAATTGTTTGTCAAATGGATATTACTTGGTAAATTATTTCCATATGGTATCACTTTTCTATGTCTTCATTACCCATCTTGAATATCGACTCTTCAAGTCTCAAAAGCCCTGCAAACTATGAGAAACTTCAGTCCTTTTTCTACCACTACAGTGAGTGAGAGCCATTTTAAGAAATTACTCATAGAGAGACCACATGACATACAGTAAATGCATTTGTTTTTTGTTTCGTGCAATACATATCCTCAGGGAAACCCACTAGGTACTTCTCATTTGGACGATGGTACCTAGGGTAAACTGGATTCTTTAGGGCTCATGGCCAATACAATAATATACTCATTAAGAGATCAAAATGTCACTTGAGGAAATTGATCTTGGCTGGGGAGGATACCACTCTCACAACTACTTGAGCTAGATGCAATTGACAATAAATGTGTTTTTTTAAGCTCATGGATATTGATTTTGGTTGGATACTACCTTGAGCATCCAATCCCTCATTTGGTTTAGTATTTGACCATATATAACTTTACCTGCATTTTATGTGGAATTGTATCTGGCTAGAAGTTGATGTCATAAATAGACAATATCTTATTTATCTAGGTAACCTAAAAAGAATTCTGGCATCAAGATTTCAAAGTTAGCCAAGACTTGGTCCATAACCCAACTATAATGGAACTTGTAAAGAGTTTTAGCAGATTTGGAATGTGAATTTACTAAAATACCTTCTGAGAAAGGCATTTTAGAAGATGATGCCAATGCAAGTCTTTAATTATTCCCAATGGCTTTTTGAACATTCATCCTCATCAATTGTTCATCATTTTAAACGTTGGATTATTTATGTGAGACATGATGAGTATGTGACCATTGAATAATGTCCTGATAGGGGTGCACTCGATATGCAATGTTACAAAATTTTAAACACAACGTTGTATGTTTTCATCTTAAGCTCTGATATTTTTTAGGAACCTGGAAAAAGATATATTTGTTGTATATGTGTAGTTTAAACACTATCAGGTTAATCCTATCAGAGGTCATCCACTCGTTATCCCTAGCTAGCACTTTGATTTGAATTTTTTCACATTGTATATTTTTTTCTTAAGCTTTGATCTTGTGCATGCACCTAGAAAAAAATGACAAACTAGTGTTTTATTTTATGAAATGAATGCAATCTCTGTGGGTGAAGTAATGTTCATCCACAATTACATTGAAATAAGAAAGGTGCATTGTAGAATGCATGTGGGGTGTCATGTCAATATACTACGTAGAAATATAAAGGGGTATAAAAAATGTAAATGAAAAAATGGATACATGCAATATATAATGAAAATAGGGGGTTTTTTAACTGGGAATTCATATTGGGAGGACATTAAAAAAATGATTTTGAGAGGTATTTTCCAATATTTTTTGAAAATATAGGTATTGTTTCATATGCCATGAATGAACATGCTATGGCATGGTTTCACTATGTGAAGACCCCATGAATAAACTTAAGGTGATTTAAACCCCAAATCAACTGGAAACCCTTGAATCCACAGCTCAACTCTGATCCACAAAACTAGAAGCTTAACCGATTAGATCTAACCCACATCAAGATAGACGGTTCGTAGAAGTGGGGAAGTTAGAAGACAATTCTATGGAAGTACCAAATAGTTGAAAGGTAACCCGAATTCCACAATCCATAGGGTTAGATGTTGATTTCCAAGTTTAGATATCAACGATCCAGATCTAATCCGCAAAGCAGATCAATGGCTAATGCTAGTCATGATGTTTCATTGGAAATCCATACAAGAATTCATATCAACGGTCAGGATTAAAGCCGTAAAATAGATCAATGATCAAGGTTGATTTTCACAAGGATCAATGGTATAGTGAGCTAAAGGACGAAGTGAGATTTTTATGAATTTTTTGACTTTCGAGTTTCACAGCAAAAGGCGGAAAGCAGAAGATAGAAAAAAAATTCAAGTCATCATTTTAAGAAGTTTTCAACTTTCAATTTTCACAGTAGAAGGTGGAAAGTGGAAGATGAAAAGAAGAAAAGTTCAAGTGATAAATTTATGAACTTTCTAACTTCCGAGTTCCATAGCAAAAGGAAGAAAAAAGAAGGAGCAAGGAAGAACTCTCAAGTGATTGATGTATGAAGTTTCTGACTTCCGATTTTTGTAGCGGAAGGTGGAAATTGGAAGTTGGAAAGGAGAAAAGTTCAATTTATTGAATTATGAAGTTTCCAACTTCTGATTTCTATAGTGGAAGGAGGAAAGAACAAGGCAGAAAGAAGAAAGTGCAAGTGATCGATGTATGAAGTTTCCGTCTTCTGAGCTTCAGAGCAAAAGGTAGAAAGAGGAGGGAGGAAGGAAGAAAGTTTAAGTGATCGTTTTATGAATTTAATACTTTTGAGTTCCGCAACAAAAGGCAGAAGGAAGAGAGTCCAAGTGCTTGTTTGATTAGGTTTCTATCTTCCGAGGTTCGAAGCAAGAGGAGGAAGATGGAAGGGCAAAAAGAGGAAGGAGAAAAGACAAAAGATCAAGTGATCCTTCCATGATGTTTCTGACTTCTGAGGTCTGCAATGGGAGGTAGAAAGCAGAAGACTGAAGGGAGAAAAGCAAAAGACAAAAAGAAGAAAGTACAAAAAATTGTTTTAGCAACTTCCAAATTATGAGGTTTGCAGCAGAAGGCATAAATTGGAAGACGGAAGGGAGGAAATCTCGATTTAGTGAAGGAATGATTATTTTGGTTGCAGAATGGATCTAACAATGGTAGAACGACTATTATAAGGTTCCTTACACCCAAGGATGATTATCTAAGGATGAATTTTACCATTTAATATGACCAGGGTGTCTTTTAATTGTTTTATGTCATAACAGTTGGGTATTTGATTAATGTGTTTGCATTTTTATATATGGTTATAGAGATTTTATTTTTATATTGATTTTTGAGTTATGTTACACTCCCCACTCCCCACTACCCTTCCCACTCAACCCTTCCCCTCCCGTCCACTCCAAGTAACATACTATATAATATTATATAGTATGTTACGTGGAGTTAAGGGGAGGGGGAAGGGTTTATTGGGGAGTAGGTAGGGACACCTAGGGAGGTAGGTAGGTAAGGGAGGTGTATTTTTTATTAATTTTATCTTTATTTTTTCTTTTTATTATTTTTTTGTTTTAGTTTGTTTTTTATTTAATTTTTTTTTGTTTTACTTTGTTTTAACAAGAATATTTTTACACTCTTCTATTATGAAGTTTTAAAACATTAAGTGTTTTACATAATAAGTTTTTACATAAGTATTTTTTCATAAAGGTTTTTACATAAGTTTCTTAGAAACATAGTTAAAATGTTATATTTATTCTTGTCTTTTATAAGCAAAAAAAAATGTTATAATTTATTGAAAAACAAATTTTATTTAATTTTTTAATTTTTTTTGGGTTAAAATTATATTTTTTTTCAAGTAAAATTATATGAATCATTTGTTCTTTTAGGGTCTAATATATGATTTCATTACGAATCCCATCATTATTTCTTTGATTTTCTATGGGTAGAGTACTGAAATTATTTATGAATATTTCTTTGGGTTTAATATGTAAGTTTCAAAAAAGTTGTAATTTTTCTCTTGAAGAAATAAATATTTTTCCAATTTAGGGGTTGATTTCAAAGTTTTTGTAAACAACAGTATGGGATGTTTAGGCCATGGATCTATTTTTTACCCCGAAAAAAACATGTATACTGGTATCAACACTTTTCTATTTTAGGGGTGTTTTTGGTGTGTTTTATGAAAAAATCATCTTTTATATGGCTAGAGTTCTCATTCTTAGTCTAAAGTTATAGTTTCATAGTATACATGGTTTAGAGTGAGATATTTTCATAATAAACAAAGATTCTATATACCAAGAATTATTCGTTAGATATTACCTTCGAAATTCTTTCTTAAAAATGAATGAAATAAGTGAAATGGTAGTAAAAATACCTTATAAAAAGCTTCATGAAGTAGTCTTCAAATTTTATATAAATGACTCTTAAATTAATGATAAACATAGAAATGATTGTTTCGTTATTCGACATGTAGATGGAATATAGAAAAAATACTGAGCCGTCATCTTCCCCACACCAAAGATCTTACATGAACCAATGCAAGGAAAAAAAACTGGTAGTTGAAAATTGGTGATGTGATGCATTGACCAACACTTGCACTTGGAAAGAGGCAAGAAGTAGTTTTAGTTGATTTTTCATGATCGCTTCTAGTTGTTGCTCCTTCTTCTTCAATTGTATTTTGAGGCTCTCGTTTGACCCAATCATATTATCAAACAATTTTTGCAGGGAGGTGACTCTAGTTTTTAGAATCCCATTTTCTTTCTTGAGATGTCGAGTGAGGTGAACATACTCCTGAATTTCCTATATGAGTTGAAAATTCCTCTTTTGGAAATAATTATTTGCATATAGCTCAGAAGGGGTGATTGAAAGGAATTGTTACCAAGTCTAGTTCTGCTTCCTTAATTCCTCTAATATAACAATTATAGTAAGGACATGGTGACATAGAATATGCATCAGGTTCTCGGTATTTTTCCAAAATTGGAAGGCCATTTTACCCAGACTTTTCCAGAAATAGAAGCAAAAAATAAACGAGATTTCCAAATCCAAAATTAAAATGACAAGGATTATAAGTGGAGAACCTACCTTCACAAATAATGACCTTGTTGATGACCATCATTGGTAAAAATAGTCTTGTGAAAATTTGATAGCATCGAATGAGAGAACTTAAATTGATTATGGCATGAAAAGAAACTTCATCAATTTTATATTTTAACCCTGCAAAGATTAATCATCATTGGTCTTATGGATATATATATTAAAATATCCGAGTATGTAAAATGTTTTATTTATAATGAATCAATTTAGAAAGAGTTCCCCTAAAAGTAATGTTGAGCTCTAACTTATAATACCTACACTTTAAATATTACGATGAATGTAACAATAATCATGGATCATTGTACAAATAAAAGATTTGGACATTGATAATCAAATAATATGAAGAGATGAGCTAGGAAAACCATATATCCAGTTTTAATGTATGAAAATAGGTCTAATAATAGAGGAAATAGTCCAATTAAAATTAATTTAGGAACCAAGAGAATAATAAATCTAGAAGTATCTAGCTTAATGAAGGATTCAAGTAAATTTAGGTATTAGCCAACATAGATCAATCTTAAAGTTGGCTCTACCAAGCGCCAAGATGGACCAAATATCTCAAGGTGAAAACCCTTTCCGCTCTATCGAATCCAATACTCATCCATTTTGTCATTAAAATGACGTCTTTGACATAGTATGTATAGTTGAAAGGGAGGTTTCCATGGATTATCATGCTCCAAGGTATCCCTGTACATTATTTCACAATGCCATGGATGATAAGTGAAGGGTTAGCACTTCATATATTTGATTTTGTAGGTAACATTTGTGATAATTAATAGCATATCGTTACGCCACTCTTTTAATACTCCTATTACCTATGCAAATCAATTTGTTACTAGTGCAAATTAGTTCCATATCCCCACAAATTAATTGTTGCAATGGATGGAACATGCATATATGCATATTCTTGTAGTATATCAAAGCATCAAAAATCATAATGTTTTTGCAGTGATCGGGAGGGAATTTAATGTTTGTATTAGGTCATTAACTGTCTGTATCCTATGGTATTAATACATATTGTTGCAGTATGTGCATCCACTAAAAAGGATAATATTGTAGCGGTGAATTGGCGAGTAATATTTGTATCATAACATTAATTATCAATTATATGGATAGCTCAAGTATTATTTTCATTACATGGTTGGGTGATATACTTTTCACTCCAACAAATGGAGAACTCATAGATTATTTGCAAGTTTTTTATTTTTCTTTTTTTCTTTGTGCGTAAATGGAGAATATGTTTAATATCCTTTAAACAACCTTGACTCTATTTTCCACATGATAGTAGTGTTTGAATATGGTTATAATATTTAAATTTTTAAAATATTAAGCAGTTATTACAAGGGATTTACGAGAAATAATTTAGACAATATTTCAGTATTTTTGTATATGATGGTGATGAGTGAATGATAAGTGATTGAGTAGTTAGTGTGATAGAGTGCCCTGAAATGTAAAATTTGGGAAATCTAGGGTGTGAAACCCCATATTTTTGACTAGGCTTATTTTTAATTAGAAACACTATGCTTTATTGCTTATTATATTTTGGACCTTACTCGACTGAGTAACTTTACTTACGAAGTGATGGAACCAAGATTATAATGTTACTATCTTTATTATGGCATTGTGATTATGATGTTACTATGTTTATGATGTCACCATGATTATTATGTTACTATGTTATGTGGTTACGATGTGTTGATTATCATGGTATTGTTGTGTTTTATGATGATAATATATGTTGAAATGTTTTCATTTATCAAATGTGAAGTATATGATGCAGTACGTGGATACCATGTTACGACGTGACCAATTGAATTATTATATGTCGTGTGTACCTATGATGAATTAAATCATTACATGAAATAATGATGAGGATGATGATGTAATCAATTGATTATCAAGTGAAATTAATTTTTATACATGTGTATTTTTGAAGTACTAACCCACTGGACATTGACTCTACGTAATAGTAGAATACTTGATATGATATATGGAATAGTGAATTCTTACATAGTAAACCTTAGAAACAAAAAAATATGATACGATGACACAATCCGATAATATTGATAGCAATAGAGAATGATTTGATAAGGTATACACCTTGTATGTTGAGAGGAATGGATGTATTTCCTACCGTATGTTATTATGATACACGATGTCGTATTTCCCCAATTTTTTGTGATGACGATGGTAAGATTCCTGCTAGCATAGGTTAGATCCATTGTTCAGCCAATGTTATTGCTCTTAGTTTCTTATGTGGTCAGGTTGGTGAAGCTGACATCCACTTCTATACTGGTAGAGGAAGGATAGGGAGGATGTAGATGTAGGTTAGGATAGAAGAATATGTTAGTTAGTATTGTGAGGGTGGGTATTCCTTGATCTTGAGTTAGTGGTAGTAGGTACCCTTCCACCTTCTTGATTGATTAAACTAAATATACAAATAGAGATAGGGATATGAATGTTAAAGGGGTTAACTGTTAAATGAATGAGGACTCTAAGATAATTATGTTATATTTATGTGTGTTTTCTATTGCATGAATACATATTATTACTAAATAGAATGTATTCCTAGGTGAGATGATGTTTTCTTATAGTATATTTCTGACCTGTGCATGCGCTAGCCATGCATGCACACTTTTCACATGTACGCTAGTATCAATATAAAAATAAGAAACAGGTTGAATAATCATTTAAGTGTAGTAGGAAGATACAGTAATTATGTATTGATCAAATCCATATAATGGACATTTCATTGTTGGATATGTGTATGAATAAATCAATTAAAATATTAATTAATGGTATGTAAGCATGGTAATAAGCAATTAAAAGAAGTGGACTCAATATGAAATTTTGTTGATAAACATTAACTTTGGAAATGTGTATTATTTAACTATTAATCGTTATTAATTAAACCATTAAATGTGCCTCGAGTGTTGATAAAAGTGTACTAGATTATTTCTAGGGTGATTAGCAATTAAACAAATAATTGTTGATATTAGTATTTACTCTCAATTATTATCATCATCATCATCATCATCATCATTGTTATTAATTATTATTAAATTACAATAAATTTGTCCATTAAAATTTTTATGAACGAATATTTCAAAATGTCCTCTAACCAAGTTTAATATTATAAAAGTGAGTCATCAAAAACCTTGTAAATGTATTATTAGTTTATTGAATGTGGCGAGTAAGTTAAGATAGGATTCATTAAATAAATATATTAATAAAAGTACTTCCTTGTCAAATTAAGAATCAAAGTTTAGATTTTTGTAAATTAATCAAACCGTCACTTCAAATTTGGAAGAGTCAAGAGGATAACTATTTAATTATTATTTTATTTAACATATTTAATAAAGGATAAAACTAATAATGGATCCACTTCCCGAGGAATATCCTAAATTGAGTGATTCGAGAACCATTAAAAGATATACATTCAACCCATTAAATTCAATGTAACTATTCCCAATACCATTGAATTGCTCAAGAAAAGAAGTACAAAAAAATGATATTTTATTTTGAATTATATTGTAAAAAAAGGCATCATAATGAAAGTTTTGGGGAGGGCGGTGGAGTAAGCAGGAGGAATATTGAACATAGAAAATGGTATATAGGCAAGATATTGGGGAGGATGAAGGGGGTTCTCTCTTTGGGAGGAAGAATATGACTTAGGATTTTGATAGGAGGGGAGGAAAATTGAGGAGGGGGTTAACTAGGGGATTGACAAGGTGGGAAACAAAAGAAAAGAAGGGAAATTGAACTATGGATATTGATCTAAGGATGGAGGAATCCTAAACTATGGAGTTCTGATATTCATATTATCGGATAATGGGCTCGGAGGATAGGAAATATGTCGATTTCCTAGGACCAACACAATGAGCTGGTTGGTAGGGTGGTTTATCTATTTTGGTTGCTAAGGTTTTCGGGAAAGGAGCAGCTACAGGAGCCTAAGGAAGCCTACCGCAATCTATGAAAAAAAACAAATATTCTACTTTATCAAAAATATCTAAATTTTAGTACTGAAAAAATACAAAGAAACAATGCATTTCATTTTATTTTATTCCTAATGCTATTAGAAATATGGACCTAATGGAAAATGTCATGCTATGAGAGCTTACATTACATCATTTTTATTATAATTTTGACAAAATAGCTCTTAAGGAGATACCAATAGACAATGATAAGAACTAAAGTGCCCGTCTTTAACACATAGGCACTACATAGGGTGAAGCATATTAACTATTGCACATGATTTACAATAAATATCAATATTTAAAATAAAAAATTAAAACCTTGACAAATCACCACAATACTACTACCTCTTAAAGATATTTTAAAAGTTTGAAAAGATCCAAAATGATGATTAATATGTTTTAGTTAGAATCTGGTTATCAAATTTAACCTAAAGCACTTGATATATATTTTTTAAATAGCTTTAAACTCATATTTTGAATGCCATGTTAGTTTTTAAAATATTCTAATGTGAAAATGACAATCTCTGGAAATTTTGCATGTACATATAAATTTTAATAAGACCATAACCTTATTAATGATATGATGAGAAAAAAAATGGTAACAACTATGTGAAAAATAAACCCTCGATTTATTGAAAAAAAACAACATTGTCTTAAAGCAACATTAAATTTTTCTAAAGCATAGAAATTTATGCATGAGCTTTAAACTCATATTTTTAATGTCATGTTAGTCTTTAAAATATTATAATGTGAAAAATCACAATCTCTAAAATTTTTAGATGTATATATAAACATTTAATAAGAGAATAACCTTATTAATGATATATAATGATGAGAAAAAAAATGGTAACAACTATCTGAAAAAAAACAGTCAATTTATTGAAAAAAAAACATTGTCTTCAAACAACCTTAAATTTTTCCAAAGCATAGAAATTTATGCATGAAACATAACAAATGATATGAAACTATGGTTTCGTTACTATCTAACCATCTGAAACTCTCTTAAACCATATTATTCTTATTATTAGGGAACGATATTTGGAAAACGAATAATATGAAACCACATGAAGGGAATATTAAACTTAAAGAAGAATATTAGATTTAAAATTTTGATTTAATATTAGTTTTTTAAACTTAACACTCTAAGAGGTTTATATTTAAAAATAAAAATAAAACAAAGAATGTGATTGATGCAAAAAAAAATTTGCGAATTAATTAATAAGAACATCAATGAATAAATTGTAATTGTAATAATACAGATTTCATTGGGGTTACTATTTCATTTTTTAATTTCGTTTAGCTGAAATTATCACATTAATCACCAAGAAAAAAATAATAGTAATTGTGGTTAATAGTGTAATATTTTATCACAAAGAAAGTTTATGCAATTTTTTTAAAGAAAATTTATATGTCATTTAGTTAGTTTTAAAATGAAAGGTTAAGTGTGTTGAGGGAATGTGAACGTCGACACTTCATATATGAATTTATAATTGGTTGTATTTTTATTATGTTTTGATATTTATTTTATTTTTATCAAGCCTACAAATTTTTTGGTATAATCAAATTGTTTTATTTTATTTTTATTTTTATTTGGGCCCATTATAAGCTAGGAAGGAGTTACACATCCCCTAATGAAACCCTCTAAACAGATTATTAAAGTTAAAGAAGAATATTAGATTGAAAACATTGATTTAATGTTATGTTTTAAAACTTAACACTATAAGTCTTTTATGTTTTAAACGAAAGTTAAAACAAAGATTGTGGTTGATGCAAATTTCATTTTGCTCAATAAGTAATAAGATCATAAATGAATAGATTGTAATTGTAATAATAAAAAATTGGTTTGGGTTAATATTTCACTTTTAATTTGGGTTAATCGAAATTATCACATTAATTTTGAAGGAAAAAATCATAGTAATTATGTTTAATGTGTGTTTAATACCATTAATTAAAAAAAACGTTTATGCAGTTTTTTTTAAGAAAACGCTTATGTGATTTAGTTAGTTTAAAATGAAAGGTTAAGCATGTTGAGGAAATGTGAACCTCAAAAGGCTTCAAGTCTTTGGTATATTCAAATTATTTTATTTTATTTTTTATTTTTACTTATGTTGATTATAAGGAGAGGAGTTACACATCCCCCCCTACTCGGCTATAGAACATGCCTCTCACGGAAATAAATGAATATATTGTAATTGTAATAATAAATATTTGGTATGGGTTAATATTTCATTTTTAATTCGGGTTAACTGAAATTATCACATTAATCATGAAGACGAAAATCATTAATTGCATTTAATACCGTTTGAATTTATAATTGGCTCTATTCTTTTATTATGTTTTGATATTTTATTTTTTATCAAGATGACAATTTTTTTGGTATATTCAAATTATTTTCTTTTATTTTTTATTTTAGTCAATTATAAGCACGGAAGGAGGTACACATCCCCCCTACTGGGCTATAGAATGTGTCTCTTAGTGCAATTAACTACTTCAATTAAACATATTTTTATTTTATCATCATTAACTAACCAAAGTTACATTGGTAATTTTATTTATGCAGTCTACACATTTTCCAGCACTCCATCTAGCACCCCATCCAACACTCCATCCGACACTCCATCATGCATTTATTCCAGTTTTCAAATGTTAAAGTGCAGAAATATCCCAGGTTTGCATAGGTGCATGAGAGATTGCTGCCATTGATATTCAAGAGATGTTGTAGGCCAAAAAGGTTTTCTAAAATGATCAAATAGCGTGCCTTTTAAACTTCAAATTTCTAGGAGTTGGAGAAGGATGTAAACAATTTGCTTAATTAGAAATTTTTCTCCTTCATGTAAAAAGTTCCTTAGACAATTCTTCATAATAATTCTTGACTTGTAATCATTCCACTGGTCATAAACAGAAAGAGAATGGACTAGAAAATTATAGATTAGAATGAAAATGAAAAAAGAATTAAAAGGAACCTAACATCTATTAAACTCATTGTTGTAATCTCATGGATCACACAGGGTTACCAATAATACACATTAAAAGCATACAGACATATCAGAGACAAGAGACAAGACAAAGATGTGGAATAATAGATTATATTATAGTAAAAGGGTCCATACAAAATATAGAACTGAACCGAGTTCTCATATGGCTCAACAGCCTAATATATATGATTTACAAACAATTACAAATAACTACTTGTCGGTTCAGTCGACCGACACGACCTTATGTGGCCAACCTAATCTCTAATTAGTTGGCTGATCGACTTAGTCAGCTTACTGGCTAGCTCCTCCAACATCTTCCCCACGAACAAAAATGTTCTTCGTCCCGAACAAATAGGGGAGGTACTCACAAAATTTTGTTCCTATCTAAAGTAGTTATTTCTTTGTTTGTATTTTATGGGCTGTGAAGTCCGATAGTTTCTTGTTTATGTACATACACATCAGCAATTGCTTCTACTGTCACAACCAACTGATGTTGGAATTCTGTCCAATTTTGCAGTACTTTCTAGATTTCGATGGTTAATGTTGTAAGGCTTGATAGTGTCGACATCTTCTCTTGAATGGAAAGGTCTTCTATCCTTTCCATGTCGGGACCCATAAACTGGTCTTTCTCTTCTGCCGTCTCCAGAAGTATTTTCATCTGTGGATAGATGATGTCTAATTTGTCCAATCTCGAGCTTGCTTGTTGTACCCACTGGTGTGCTTGTCGCTCGATATTTTGCAATTTGACTGTTTCAAGCACGATTTGATCTTCGAAAGTGCTTCTTAATGCTTCTTTCATGCTCTTTCTTTTATCCAATGGTTGAATTTCTTGTCTAGTTTATCAGGTCTGCTGGAAGACTTTCCCGTAATAAACAAGACAGTCTCGTAGTAGCCCTTCTGTTATGATAGACTCCTCTATGTGATCTTGAAGCACTTTGTAAGCTTCGGAGAAGGTTGTGTGCTGCTGCATTAGTAGTCTACCTGCTTCTTCTTTTTGCTCTTATCTTGTATTTTGCATCTGCATATGTAGTGCTGACACCATGCTTTCAAACAACTAATAGGCTTTATCTAGTGGCTTGTCAGTGTCAACCTCCATTTGTTTTGGTATCACAGATTGTGCTAGTTTTTTGCATTTTATTAGGAACTCGAATTGCTCTCTTTCATTGTCGTCGAGATCCTTGCATCTAGTCTGAATTCTTGTTTTTTTTTTTTATAGCCAGATTTCCAAGATTTGTCCCAACTCTCCGTCCTTCAGCTTTGTTGCATCGACTGCAGTGGTCGACCTAAGTTGGCTAATGTGGACCATTGTCACTTGTGGTTGATGGTCTCTCTTCTTTCTATCTCTCTTCCTCGTATGCTTCTATTATTTTGATTGCTGCTGTACTTGTGCACTCGTAAGAGTTAGATTTTTCGATGGTTGATTTTCTGGCAGTAGATTGTCTGGCTGTTGGTTTGCAATGGTTTGTGGAACTTCTGGTCGGGTTTCTGGGATGATTTCTATGGCTGGGTGTGTATCTGGTGGATTTTGTGTAGAGGGTTTAGATACATATGTTGATGGCACTGATGGTTGCGGTAAAGGTGGCTCAGGTGCAGATGGTTTGGTTGTAGGTTCTGGGTTGCGGGCTGGTGTTGATGATGAATTGTTGGGTGTGATTGGTCTGGTGGGGATGTGTTCAGGTGTCGGGTCCTCAATTTGTGAGGGTGGACCCTGCAGGATGTTGGAGAACAGGTCATCAATTTCTCGATTGATTTCTTCCATGTTTTCTTCTTCCCCATTTCTTACTGGTTCATTGGTTGGTGGAGGGGGTGTGATGTCAGTTGGGGTGAAGCATTAGAGGAAATTTGGGGTCTAAAATGGGCCTTATAAGAAAACGTGCCAAAATAAGTTTTTGTGAGTTGGAATTCAAGAACCAATAAAATTTCAATAAAATAAGTCAACCATAATGGTTGAATTGACATATTTGTCATTAAAAAAAACTACTTTTTTTGTTCGTCTTTTCGACATATCTCATTGTGTTTTTACTCAAATTTCGATCAGGAGAGCTCGTTGGATGCGGAATTTGATTCCGCATCCAACGAGTACCCACACTGCATACTTTTGACGGACCCCGCTACCCCAAAAACAAGAAATACCTGGAAAAACGTGATGATGACATCATCATCATGTTTTTCCAGGTATTTCTTGTTTTTGGGGTAGCGGGGTCCATTAAAAGTATGCAGTGTGGGTACTCGTTGGATGCGGAATCAAATTCCACATCCAACGAGCTCTCCCGATCGAAATTTGAGTAAAAACACTGGGAGATATGTCGAAAATACGA
>LPNX010998963.1:220420-293990 GCA_001517045.1 Pseudotsuga menziesii
TGAGGTTCGAATTGTGAAAACTTGAGCTATCTTGTCGAGGTTCCTCACAAATGTTGATTTAAAAACTCCCAAGGAACTCGAATTCTAGGGTATTTGGCTAGGTTGTGAAGGAACAAGCTGTCTTGATCCACCAACTTCAAACATAGGGAACTTGGTTGTGATATTTTGTACAAAGGTAAGTAACTCAGGCAGTTTTTCAATGTATTCTTGGAAGTCTCTATCTTGGTTGAACCTCTCCTTCATGGTTTTTGACATAACATTTTTGCATATGTCGACTGGGCTTATAAAAGGAAGCTTTGGAATTTCTTCCTGTGTGATTTGAGTGAAAGACGGGGGTGGAGGTGTAGATGTTGATGTATTTGTAACTTCGGAATGTATTCATCTTTGTATCTTATGTATTGTAACCCAATGTTTATTCCGGGATGTATCTATAATATAATTGAGTCATATTTTCATGCCCCGATGTTTTGATTGGGAGGATCAATAATGTAAAAAAGTCATGTTAATTCATAGTGAGTAACCCTCCGAATGTCTAAGGGTTAAAGTCCCCACAGTTCTGAGGCACTAGGTTTATTAGACTCTCCTAGTAGAGGTCGGCCCTCGTAGGGTTTTAGTCATGTCGAGATTAGTATAAATAGAGAACTCGGGTCTCTATTTATCACACAACTCATCTAGACTCAATTGTAGCATATAGTTGAGGACGGAGAAGACACTGGGTATAGATAAGAAGAAAGTTAATGATGTCGGGAGATCACTTATTTTCTTGGGGCTTTTACTGTTTTGGTGCTGATTCTATCTCTGAGGAAGTTGCGGGGTTTTCTCCTTTATGGTTTCCTCAAGGAAAAACACTATGTTCATTGTCTCTTATGTTTTATTGTTGTACTTGTTATTATCTTAGTTAAAGATCCTAATAATGCTAGCTTAATGTTAAAAACACTAACATGGTTTCAGAGCTAACCTGAGAATAAGACACTATGCAACTGCGGGAAATAGGGCTTCCTATTTTGTGGATCTTCCTCCATAGATTTTCAGCAAAATTAAGGTGGAATAACTCTACTCCTTAGGGCACATATTTCTGTCGAAGCAGAATCCAATTCTGAGGTTTTTCAGTTTTGGAACCAACACTACTACCAAAAATTAGGGATTTTCACAGAAGAGGAATCTTTCAGTGAGCCTAGGCCTCGATTGATCTCCTCCCCACAATCGAAGTTAGGAAGAAATTCCAAGGCATTTGGGTGGACAGATCTCCAAAAAAGCAAAACCCTAATTTGCTCCTGATCCAGTACTGCAGGATTTCAGCTCAAGTTTCAGATTCGACATCTTGAACCTGGTAAGATCTAAAATATTTTGTATTTTCATTTGAGGTTCTCAATTAAGATGTCTTATCATACCAATCTTGATAAAAATATTGAGGGAGCTGATAACTTTCGAGCCTGGAAGTATAGGATCTCCCTAGTCCTAGAAGAGAATGAATTAGACTCCTACATTCATGAGGAGGTTCCAGTTCCAAACGGAGATGAGGAAAATGCCTTACATAAGAAGAACATGGTTATGGAAAAGAGGATCATTGCTGATTCTATCAAGGATCACCTTATTCCACAGGTGTCCTCTCTCAAGACACCTAAAGCTATGTTTGATTCCCTAACCAAATCGTTTGAAGGGAAGAACATAAACTGGAAGATGACTCCAAGGAATCGACTGAAGAATGTGAAGATTCAGAATGTAGAGACCATCCAGTATTACTTCATAAGGGTTTCTCATATCAAGGAACAATTAGAAGCTGTAGATGAAGAAGTGGAGAATGTAGATATTGTGATGACAACACTGAATTTCCTTCATAGGTCATGTGATTCTTTCATCCAAGGAATCTATGCTAGAAAGAAGTTATTCAAATTCAGCAGATTATGGGAAGAATGTTCTCAAGAAGAAGCACAAATAGCAGCTCGAGAAGAGAGGATGGGAAGTGAAGACCAAGCTCTCACAGTACACTCCAAGGAAAGCAGAAGAAGATCACATTACTCCAAAGGTAAGGATACTCATCATAGAGATAACATTAGAAGGGACCTATCAAAATTGAGATGTTATACGTGTGATGAAAGAGGACACTTTGCAAAATAATGTCCTAAGAGCAAGGGTCACTCTCATAAGAAGAAGGGGAACAAAAGAAGACATCATGCTCATGCTGCAGAGGATGATGAACCATCCAAGAAGAGATCCAGATATGAATGTGAAGATTCTTCAAGTAAGGATGAACATGTTCTGATATCCGCTCTCACAGGTAACATTACTCATGGAAGTGATCATTAGCTTATAGACAATGGGGCTTCCAAACATATGACTGGATTCAAGGAATCTTTTGTGAGACTCTCAAAACATGAATCACCTCACAAGGTGAAGCTAGGAGATGACTACCAATATCCAATAAAAGGTAGTAGGGAATCTTCATACAATCTAGACTCGGGTAAGTCTCTAACAATGAAAGAAGTATTGTTTGTGCTAGGACTCAAGAAGAACCTTCTCTCCATATCAACATTGGATGAAAAAGGAATGAGGGTTGCATTCATTGATGGTCAAGTCATCATGTGGCAGAGAGGAAAGGCTATCAATGATGCGGTAGTGATTGGGTAACAAGAAGGAGTTTTGTACAAGCTGAAGGGCCATCCAAAACAAGCCTTGATCCATGACACAGTAGAGCCAAGTGAACTTTGGCATAGAAGGCTTGCACATGTGCATTATAGAGCACTACCTATTGCGAGCAAAGCTATTGAAGGTCTTCCAGAGTTCCAAGCAAAAGATGATGGGGTCTACAAAGGATGTGTGAAAGGAAAGAATACAAAGAAGACATTTCCCAGTAGCGAAAGCAAAGCTACAGGCATACTAGAAATCATCCACTCCGATGTACACGGTCCTATGTCATGAAACTCACTAAGTGGGTATGCATACTATGTTTCTTTTATTGATGATTTTTCTAGGAATGCATGGGTTTACTTCATGAAGAACAAAGACAAAGTATTTAGGAAATTCAAGGAATTCAAAGTTTTGATCAAGAACCACACTGAAAAGAAGATCAAGACTTTCCGATCAGATAATGGCGGAGAATTCACCTCGAATGAATTCAAAGAGCTATGCAAAGATTCAGGGATTAAGAGGGAGTTGTCCACTCCTTATAATCCAAAACAGAATGGGATTGCGGAATGGAAGAACAGAACCATCATGGAAGCTACAAAAGCCATGCTTCATGATCAAGATATTCCTATGCATCTTTGGGCTGAAGCTACCAGAACAGCAGTGTATGTACAGAACCGTACTCCACATAGAGTAATCAAGAACAAGACTCCTAAAGAATTCTTATATGGAAAGAAACCAGAAGTCATCCATCTCAGAATATTCAGTTGTCCTGTGTACATGCACATTCCAAAAGAGAAGAGAACAGAATTAGATCCTTCAGGAAAGAAGGGCATATTTGTGGGATACTCTGAAAGCTCGAAGGATTACAGAATCTATTTCCCAAGATACAAGAAGATTGACATCAGTAGGGATGTGACACAACTTACAACAAACTTAGAAAGAGACCTACTAAAGAACCTAAAGAAGCAGAAGCAGAAGCACCTAGAATTCATGATACAACAATGAACGAAGAAATTCAAGAAGAAGTTCGAGAATTTGAAGAACCACAAAGACCTGTAGATCCACCTTTGGAGAAGAATCCTCAAAAGAGGAAACCTACTTGGGTACGTGAAATTATCCAAGGTGTGGAAAGATATGGGGCTCCAAAAGATAATCATAGAGAAAGAAAGAGGACCAGATCCTTCTCTGGGTATGTAGCTTTACTATGTGATTTCATTGATAAAGAACCTTCCAGTTATGAAGAAGTGGCGGAACAGAAAGAATGGAAGGATGCTATGATCGAAGAATATCAATCGATCATGAAGAATGATGTTTGGGATGTTGTCCCAAGACCAGAAGGGAATTCAGTGGTAACTTCCAAATGGATCTACAAGATCAAGCATGCTGCAGATGGTAGCATTGAAAAGTATAAGGAAAGATTTGTGGCTCGAGGTTTCTCTCAGAAAGAAGGAATAGACTGTAAAGAAAGCTTTGCACTTGTAGATAGATACACTTCCATCATATCAATACTTGCTCTAGTTGCAGTGATGAAATGAAAGATACACCAGATGGATGTCAAGACTGCCTTCTCGAATGGTGTAGTGGAAGAGGAAGTGTATGTAGAACAACCACTCGGTTTTGAGACACATGACAGAGAGTCTCATGTATGCAGATTGAAGAAAGACTTGTATGGTTTGAAACAGGCACCCAGGACCTGGTATGGCAGAATTGACAGCTTTCTATCTAGTTTGGGCTTTACCAAGAGTAAAGCAGATTCCAACCTTTACTATAAGGTTGAGGATGGAAACCCAGTGATACTTCTACTATATGTAGATGATCTATTTGTGACAGGTACGGATGGGTTGATTTATTATATGAATAGAAATCTTGCTGCTGAGTTATAAATGAAGGACATGGGGATGATGCATTACTTTCTAGGTATGGAGGTGTGGCAGAGTACAAATGGGATCTTCCTTAGACAAGGGAAGTATGCAGTAGAGATCCTGAAGAGGTTTCAGATGATGGACTGCAAGGCTATGGCCACACTTATGTCATCAAACCTGAATCTTTTGAGTGATTCTTCATTAAAGTCGGTTGATGCTACGATGTATTGTCAGATGATTGGGTCATTGATGTACCTAACGAACACAAGACCAGACATTTGCTTTGCTATGAACACCTTGAGCCAGTTCTTGACAGATCCAAGAAATGTTCACTTGATTACTACAAAGCATATTCTAAGGTACCTGAAGGGTACAGTTGATTATGGGCTCAAGTACGATTCGAATCAAAATATTAACCTGGAGGGTTATGTTGATTCAGATTGGGTAGGCAGTGCATTGATAGGAAGAGCACTTCAGGGTGTTTCTTCAGTATGGGATCAAGTGTGATCTCTTGGTTTAGCAAAAAGCAATCTTGTGTGGCACTGAGTATAGCTGAAGCAGAGTATGTCGCAGCTTGTTCAGAAAGTTGTGAGGAAGTATGGCTATGGAAGATACTGTCTGATATATTTGATCTCCAGTTGGATGCTACTTGTATACATTGTGACAACCAGAGTTGTGTGAAGTTGTCAGAGAATCCAGTGTTCCATGATAAGTCAAAGCATATCGAGATTAGGTATCACTATATCAGGGATATGGTGTAGAGGGGACTAGTGAATCTCCTGTATGTTGTGATGGAGGAACAGATTGCTGATGTATTGACAGAGCCATTGGATAGGTTGAAGTTTGAGTACTTCATGGAGAAGCTTGGTGTTCTCCAAATCGAGGTTTCCTCCAAGAGAAAATTATGAGACCCATAGCCATTCTGACATGGTGAGAGGATTGGTTCCTTCCATGGTCGGATGTAAGGGCTGAGCCATTCTATCATGTTGAGAGGATTGGTTCCTTCCTTGTAAGATATGAGTGATGGCCATTCTGTCAAGTAGGATAGATGTAAGGGAAATTTCCATTCTAGGAATGGAGGCACCTAGTCAGTTACCAGGAAAACTCAGTATAGAACTAAGAAGCCATTCTGATGTGACAGAGGGACGTGTTTCCACTTGATTAGATGTAAGGGATAAACCACTATGTCATGGCTAAATTATTAAGTTCCTTCCATGTCAGATGTGAGTGTTGGCCATTTCGATGAGTAAGTCGAATGTAAGGGAAACTACCATTCTCTAGGAGAATGGAGGCACCTGGTCAATTACTAGGTAGCTCAGTTGAGGAGGACTGGTGGCTATTTTGACATGATTGTAGGATTTTTTCCTACAAGATCAGATATGAGTACAAGCCCTTCCATCATTGTGAGCAGGATGTGTTCCAGCATGGGTGGATGTAAGTGCAGAGCCTTTCTTCGATCACGTATTGATAAGATATAAGTGTTGATCCTTTCTTCAATCATGTGTTGATCAAATATAACTGCTCTTCCTTTCTTCGATCATGTGTTGATCAAATGTAAGTGCAGTTCGTTTCTTCGATCATGTGTTGATCAGACGTTTGTGCTGGGCCTTTCTGATATGATTATAGGATTGGTTCCTACATGATCAAATGTGAGTTTTGGGCATGCCTTTCTGACGAGTAGGTCAGATATAAGTGTTGGGCATGCCTTTCTTTGGTCATGTGTTGATCATATGTAAGTGCAGTATCTATCTTCGATCATGTGTTGATCAGATATAAGTGCTGAAGAAGACCTACATGGAGGCTTGGCCTACAACCAGCATGAAAAAGGGCTGGCTCTATAGAACTTCCTGTGACAAGAAGAATCATGAGATAGCACCTATGATGATCCATAGTTAGTGATGATCCAGATCGAGTGATGATCTAGATCCAGTGATGATGATCCAACAGTGATGATATAGATTGAGTGATGATCCATATCCAGTGATGATGATCCAGCAGTGATGATCCAGATCCAGTGATGATCCAGATCGAGTGATGATGCCTAGTGATGATCTAGATCTGAAGATGAAGATGACTTGAATACAAAGATGACTTGAAGACTCAGAAGACTTGAGATGCAGATGACGAGATGATCCAGCTGATACAGAGAAGAAGACCAGTGCTGAAAATTATGTCGAAAGAATACCTTCCAAGTTAAGAGGGAGTGTTGATGTATTTGTAACTTTGAAATGTATCCATCTATGTATCTTATGTGTTGTAACCTGATGTTTATTCCATTATTTATCTATAATATAATTGAGTCATATTGTCATGCCCCG
The DNA here is from genome assembly GCA_001517045.1 of Pseudotsuga menziesii. Taxonomy (NCBI): domain Eukaryota; kingdom Viridiplantae; phylum Streptophyta; class Pinopsida; order Pinales; family Pinaceae; genus Pseudotsuga; species Pseudotsuga menziesii. Next base: position 227,229 of record LPNX010998963.1, read on the forward strand.
ATGTTCCGATCGGGAGGGTCAATAATGTAAACAAGTCATGTCAAGTCATAGTGAGTAACCCTCCGATTGTCTAAGGGTTAAAGTCCCCACAGTTTCTAGGCACTAGGGTTATTAGACTCTCCTAGTAGAGGTAGGCCCTAGTAGGGTTTTAGTCATGTCAGGATTAGTATAAATAGAGAACTGGAGTCTCTATTCATCACACAACTCATCCACACTCAATTGTAGCACATAGTTGAGGAAGGAGATGACACTGGGGTTAGATAAGAAGAAGGCTACTACTGTCAAGAGATCACTTACTATCTTGGTGCTTTTACTGTTTTGGTGCTAATTCTATCTCTAAGGAAGTTGCGGGGTTTTCTCCTTTATGGTTTCCCCAAGGAAAAACACTGTGTTCATTGTCTCTTGTGTTTGATTGTTGTACTTGTTATTCTCTTATTTAAAGATCCTAATAATGCTAGCTTAATGTTAAAAACACTAACAGTAGATACTAAGTCAACAATATTCTCGGTCGTCGATGTGTGTGTACTCTTTTCCTTCTTTGGCCAACCTTGTCGTGCTACTGCCTCGACAAATTTTTGGAACTTTGTCTCGACTGGAACATTGTTTTCTATGGCGTCTTTTATGATGTCAATCATAGTACCTAACAGTTCCTCTTCATCCTCTAAGTCTGAAAGGATCAACTTGCGCTTCCCCTTCCCTTTTGTCTCAGTTGATTTCTTCCTTGCTGCTGCTATCTCCTTTGCTAGATTTTTTTATTTTTGATTTGGTTATTTCATACTCAGGGTTGTCGGACTTAATATCTCCCAATTCATCCCCTTCCTCCTATTGTTGTGTCGGGATGACATTTTTCTTAGCTGGAATGGCTACATGTTGTTCTGTCCTTGTACCTTCCCTTTGGGTTGTCGATGGTATGATTGTGAGTTATAGTCAGTTGGTATCCTCTACTGGTGTTTCTTCCGATACAAAGGTGTTGATGTGTAGTCAGATTTCATAATCTTCTTCCTTTTCTTGGTATTTAAGTGGTTCTTCTATTGCTAGGGTTTCTTGCTTGGCTTTTGCTGGTATTGATAGTTTTTTGCCAGAATGTCAAGCTAGCTCACAGAATATGTCTTCGACTATTGGCTAGTAGTAAAGAGTCTTTGCTTTTTCCTTAGAACCCTACATATACCAAACCGCAGTATGGTCAAGCTCTAGCTGTATGTGCATGGTTTTTGGCAGACTTCGTCGGATATTCTAGGGCACCCTCCATCTGGTTGTCTGAAGTTTGAGTTGTGGGAACCAGTTTTCCAAGAATACTTTTCCATTTTCTAGTTCCTTCAATGTTCCAGTCTGTGCAAATGGTTTGAACCTCCACATATGGAATTTTGTGGGTTCTTGGAACTGCTTGTCCCCGACTGGGCACAAGTAGTACATTACTATCCATATTATTAGGGAAGGGAACCTTATAACCCCTCTCGACTCTTAGAATTTCTCACAGATGCCTTTGAGCATGTCGACGACATACTGAGCCCATCTGTAGACTTTTACCGTGTCAGCAATCATATCTACTGCCTCTAGCATATCCAGTTTTAGGTCGCTTCCCCGACTAGTCGGTGTAAGCCCTGTTGCTATGATTTTAGCCACAATTTGTGGAGTTCGGGCTTGTATCTGGATAACCATTAGCCATTTTGAGTTCTTTCCCGATGGTGTTCCAGTTAGTCTCTCTACCAGCCCTTCTTTTATGCCAATTCGTATGGGGTCACCTTGGTTGGATAGACCAGTCAGTTTATATATCACTTCGCCATAGATCTCGACTGGCCTGTCGAAGTAGAATCTGCCATTGTGGTATCGACTGATAATAAACTTCACTATCATTTATTTTGTTCCACTGAAACTTTCCATGAACAGTGTGTTCATGTAGTTCATGATAGAGTTGTGGTTTACCTTCTCTGCGGCTTGGGTTGGTTTCTTGTCGACTTAGGCCCATTCCTTGATCTTGGCCCATGTTTTCTCCCATGAGGTCTCTTGGACCTTGGCGTTCTTTATGTTTTTTAACCTCCTCATTAGTGGGGTTTCAGCAGTTTGTAGTTCCTTAGTTTTTTCTACGGCTCTGGTTTGTTTTGGTGCCATTTTGTCAGTTTTCTATTTGACTTTACTTAGGGATTCTCGGTTCTCAGTTTTCTATTTGCTAAATTTTTCTCTCTATTCAAAATACTGTAAATGATCCTTTTCTAGTCCAGTATTTATAGGTGGGGCATTTAAGATTTTTGTCGATGGGTGTATTAATGGAGGAAGTGATGGTCCAGCGCGGTCACTTGAGTTTGCATTAATGGTGATTTTATTTTAGCACTCGTAGTCATGAAGGCATGATGTGACTTTTGGGGTCATTGGTCGATGTCGATCATGTGAGTGGTCGATGGTGGTATGTTGATGGGTGTGATGTCGGCTGTCGAAGCGTTGATTTCCTGTCATCCTACTTTATGGGTGTTGGTTCTATTTTGTTTATTTTAGATTTTTTTCAAATTTTTATAGTTTTTGTCTAACCATTATGGTCATTATATGCTTTTTTCCTAAACTTGTTTTAATTTTTGTACCGCTTTAGTTGGGCACCATTAACAAGTTCCTAAAATACTATGCCCTATAACGTCCTTAGTCAGACCGATCCGTTGGAATGAATCTCTTCAACAACATAGGGTCCCATCCATTCTGTATGTAGATTTTTGGGTTTTCCTTTTACTCGACTATTGTATAGTAGGATAAGGTCCTCTACTAACAGGTTCTTGTTTTTGATATTACGATCGTGGCATGTCTTCTTCTGTTGTTTTTGAATTTCTTGGTGTTGTAAAGCGATCAATCATTGTTCTTCAATCTTGCTTAATTGCATCAGGCGGTCCTTCCTTCCCTGTTCGACATCGACATGTAAAATTTCTGATATATTAGGTGTTTGTTGTCGAAAATGTAGTGAAACAACTGCTTCTTTTCCATAGACTAGTCAGAACGGTGTTTGGTTTGTCGAACACTTGTATGTTGTTCTATAAGCCCATAGTATTGCAGGTATCTTCTCGTCCCGGTAGTCTTTATCGGTGTTACATATTTTTGTTAGGCATTTTCTTAATGTTTTGTTGAATGCCTCAATTGCTCCACTAAATTGAGGGTGATACATTGTACTACACCGGTGGTCAATTTGGCACTGATCTGTTACTGCTTTAATGGTTTTATTAATAAAGTGTGACCCTTGTTCACTGATTAGGGTTATTGGACATACAAATCTGGTAATGATATTTTCATAGATAAAATTAGCAGTTGTTTCACTAGAACATGTGTCAACTGGTTCTGCCTCAGCCCACTTGGTTACGTACTCTACTGCAGTTATTATGTACCTTGCACCTATTCTTTTTGTTGGTATGGGGAATGGTCCTATGAATTTGATGGCCCAAATTTCAAATGTGAAACTTGGGTTTACTCATATCAAGGGCATTTCTGTACTAGGCAGAGGACGACCTAGTCATTGACATCTGTCACATTGGATCACAAACTTTTTACAGTCTTTGTGAAGTGTCAGCCACCATCACCCTGACTGCTGGATTTTCTTGGCAGTCATGTCTACTTGAAAATGTCCTCTCACCAGTCCATAATGTGCTTCATACATAATATTATTTCTTTCATGTTCTAGTACACTTCTTCTGAGGATGTCATCCATGCCCATTTTATATAAGAATCCATTTATGAGGCTATATGGTGCACCTTTCATGGCTAAGATTTGTTTCTTCTTCGTGCTCATGCCCTCTGGTGCTTGTCCCTCTTCTAATAATTGAGTTATTTTCTCTAATTCTACTGGTACTACTTCTATTAGAAATAAATGTGCATCCAGTAGGTCATATTCAACTCCTGTCGGTTCCTCTCCTGTGTCGATTCGTGATAAGTGGTCGGGACCGACACTTAACTTTACTGGTCCGACAATGACTTCAAATTCAAATTCTTGGAATAGAAGTAGCCATCGAAAAATTCTCCCATGGTTTAAGGGCTTATTTACGAGGTATTTTAGTGTTTGTTGGTTGGTATAAAGGATAAACTGATTGGTTTGTAGGTAATGTCGATACTTCTATAGTGCAAAAACCATTCCTAATGCTTCTCTCTCTGTTGTCGAGTAGTTTCTTTCTGCTGTTGTAAACTATAGGGTAGTCCATTCCATCGTCCCCTGGTTGAGTTAGGATTGCTCCTATTTCTATGCCTGATGCGTTGATGTGTACATGGAATTTGGTCGAACAATTTGGAAATATTCGAATGGGTGCTTCCGTTAGCTTCCTTTTTAGTGTTTCAAATGATATGTTGCATTCCTTTATCCAGTCGAACTCATGATATTCTCTTAATAGTTCTTCGAGTGGATAGGTCATATTTGAATACTATCTTATGAATTTCCTATAATATCTTGTATGACCAAGTAGTACCCTGACTTTTTTTGGGTTCATCAGTGGTTTTTAGTCGAGGATAATTTTTATTTTTGCGAAGTCGACCTTGATTCCTTCTTTGCAGACAATGTGTCCTAATAGTATCCCTATAGGGGTCAAGAATATGCATTTCTTGATGTTCAGAGGTAGCTGGATTTGTCGGCTGTTGAAATATTGTAACTTCAAAGAATATTCTATATGTATATTTTGTGGTCCCTGATGGTCCTACCGGGATAACCACTTGTATTAATTTGTACCCCGATTCTTCTAATCGGAAGAACTAATAGGAGTCATGAGGTAGTACCCTCTAATTGTAAAGGTGGGTCATTAGCACCCCAGTGTGGTGACTTGAGCCTAGATGTGTAACTCGAGCCTACATGTCGAATGAGTTAATTCAAGTGAATGGATGAATATAAATAGAGGTGTGGTGCTCCTTATTTGAGACACACACACTCTCACTTGTGTAGCGCATTAGTGGAGAAGAGAAGTAGCTGGAGAAGGAGGAGGATCAGGCTTTGATCTCCTTGGTAGTTTTATCTGTTATCTTTTATCTTTTTGGGGCATCTATATTGAGGAAAATTTTGCTTGGTTTTTCCCTTTAGGGTTTTCCCAAGATAAATCTTTGTGTTCCTTTTGTATGGTTCTACTTGTCTATCTTTCAGTGATCCTATTTATATGCTTTTGTTATGAAAATGAAATGAAGTACTGATGTCTTAGCTAAGCATATGAAAATTCAACATGGTATCAGAGCCACCCTGAAAGAAGACATTGTGCAGCTAAAGAATCTATGGCTTCTTATTTTCTTGGGTCTCTATCCATGATCTATCAGCAAAAGAAGGCTAGACTGACTCTCCAATGAAGGGTGCATCTTTCTATCGAAGCGGAATTCAATTCTGAGCATTTTCAATTTTGGTGTGGAAAATTAGGGCTTTCTACAGAAGAATAATTTTTGAGTGAGCCCAGCATAGGATTTTTCTCCTCATCAAAATCGAATTTTAGAGACTTGGATCAAGAAATTTGGTTGGGTGAAACTCTGGGAGAGTCAAACCCTAGTTTGACCCCGATCTGGAAAAACCCTGAATACTAAAACTGCTAATTTTTGGTACACTTGTTATATTCTTAGATTGGCAAAGTATCAGGAGTTGAAAATTGTAGAGGCCAAAGATAAAATCCCGATTTACACTGTGTCTGAAATTCAACCTCAGACTCGCTATATTCTGGGAGATATGTGTTAGGGTATTTAGACACTTAGGAGTTAGTTAAGATCAACTTATGTAATATATCCGTTAGGTAAAAGTGTGTTTCTTTAGTATGCATTAGTATGCATTTGTAAATATTCTAATCCGATGGTCACTATATGTTCTAGACATATAGTGATCCGACGGTTCAAATTTTCTTAGATCATACCTACCATTGATCCGTGGCTTAACACCCGATTGGTCTATGATGTCTATTTAAAGAGCATAGAGGGTCCCTGGCTAGTTGATCGATTATGAGAAGCTCATGTATTTTTTTTTCTTTTGCATAATAAATTGCTCCAAATAGCTATTTGGCTGGGGCCGTGGACTGTTTCCCTCTCGAGGGTTTTAACCACGTGACAAACATTGGTGTATTGATCTGTGATTTGTTTGTGTGAATTGGTTGTTCTTGGTGTTCGGTCCTTTGGGAGTACCTTGTGTACCCTAACATGGTATCAGAGCTTTTATGAAGAGCTGCTTTCGGTTTTGATCAAGATCTGGAACTGGTGTTGCCGAAACTTTGAAAGGATTTTTGTTTCTGGATTTTCTGTGCATTTGTGGCCTATGGGAGCTATTCCATTGCCTCTAGAGAACCGTTTCCATTGGGAAATAGTTTTCTTTTCACCGAAAACCATTTCCGTTTGTTCCAGAAACACCCATTTCGGCAAATCTGAAGGTATAATGTTACAGTGACGGATTTGTTTTATTTTTTTAAAATCTCTCATATTTTATCAGTCTTATAAATAGATCTTTTTTGTTTTAGTCTCGGACTTTTGCCTTCCCTGGCTGTGTATGCTCTTTGTCGTGCACCTTGCGCGATCGCGGAGAAACAAAAATAGTGAGGGAAAGTTTTTTTTTCTTGTCTTCTCGGCTACGTATGCTCTTTACCGTGCACCTTATGCGATCACGGGAAATCAGAAACAACGATAAAAATTGAAAACGTAGACTTTCCGGGTAAGCTAACCAAGATCTAACCCCATTGTGTGGAAAAAGTTTTGTTTTGTTTTGTGATTTGCACGAAAAGAAAGCAAGCACGGAAAACAAGAGAGAAGAGTAAAAAAATAACCCCTTCCTCTTTCCATAGTTTTACGTACCTTTTAAACTTAGCTCACTTGGTCCAAAGTTGCTTTACACCTTGATAAGTCTTGAGTTCAAGTCTTATCAAGCTACTTTTTAGTGCATGCAATTTTTATTTTCAGGTTACTTTATTGTAAAAGTTCATCTCATATAAATAAAATAAAATAAAAGTGAGTCACTTAAGTCTTTTAATTTATTGCCGCACTATTTAAAAGTCACATTATTGTAAAAGTGAACATCACTTATTCTATAAAAGTGATTCACTTCAAAGCAACTTTATTGTAAAAGTGATTGTCAAAGGTTGATTTTGGGAAGAGGGGGCTTCTTTTTTTAGTTGGTCAAGTTAATATCTGCCACGTCACTATTGGGGACATCTTCAACATTTTCTTTGATCAAGCATAACTTCATCATCCAGAATCAGTTTTAAGTGCCATTTTTTTTAAAACCACATATTTTTTCGAGCTCTTTGCATCCAGACAGTTATTTTCTATTTTTTCAGCCATTATTTTATAGTATGGCCGCCCCTTGTGATATTATACTTACAAGTTCAAACTATTTCTCATGGAAATCTCGTATGGAGGATGTTCTGCAAAGTAGGGGACTTTTCAGAATAACCTCAAGGAAAGAAATAGAACCCACTGATGATGAAAAGAAAATTAAATGGGAAAATAGATGTGATGAATCTCGTGGATTGATTGGGATGTCAATCTCTACTGATTTACGATTCCACATATCTGGAATTGATGAACCTGATCAAGCTTGGGAAAAGTTGGAATCTGTGTTTAGTAAACACAATGAAATTTGGGGTCATCAACTTGAGAATGAGTTGCTTTCCTTGAATCCAAATGATTTTTCATGCATTCGAGACTATTTATCTGAGTATAAAACTCTTAGACTATTATGTGCCGCATGCAAGATTAAGAAAGAAGACAAACAATGTATTTATCATATTCTTTCAAAACTTGGACCTACATATTCTGTTTTCGTATCTACATTCTACTCCATGAAAGAATCATTTCCTACATCTAGCTATCAAGATCCTAGCCTTGAATCCTTTTGTGATTCCTTAATTAGAGAGCAAGATAAGCTCATTCATCTTGGAATAATTAACAATGCAGATACATCTGGGAAAGCCCTATTGTCGCAACAGAAAGAAAAGTTCAAGCCTCCCAAGAAACATAATTCTCACAATAATAAGCCAAACAACAAGGGTACCAAACCCTCTCAATCAGCTCCTCCTTTAAAAAATGACAAAGGATCCAAGCAAAAATGAAAAAAGACCGAGCGTCATTGCAATTTTTGTGGAAAAGATAATCACGATGAATCTAAATGTTTTAAGAAGATGGCAGCCTTGGAAGCAGCAATGAAGAAGCACCACATCAGCCTAGATTCATCTTCAGAATCTAACACTCATGGATATGCACTTTGTGCTTCTGGTTACTCTTATACTGCATCTTCTTCTTCTACTTCAAATGAATGGCTCATTGATTTTGGAGCATCTTATCATATGGCTAAGGATAAAGCCATCTTTTCTAATATGCATGAATGTAACACCAAACAAATATTTGTTGGTGATGATAGATCTCTAAGTGTTGTAGGATCTGGAAAAGTTCGAGTAGAAAATGGTCATTTCAGTGATGTATTATGTGTTCCAAAAATTTCCTCCAATTTGTTATCAGTCTATCAAATTACTCATTCAGGTGAAGGTAAAACTATGACATTTACACCTCACCAATTGTAATCAAGGATTTTAAAAATCCTCAAAATATCCTTGCTAATGGAACTATTGATGATATTACCAGGTTGTACAAATTTAACAACTTTGGGTCATCACCTTTTCCTTCAGTTTTTGTTGCTCATAGTGATAACTTGAGCAAACTTTGGCATGAGCGATTTGGTCACTTAAATTATCGCTCATTGCAACAACTATGTAAATACAATATGGTGACTGGTCTTCCGCTGGTATCTTGCAAGGATGGTGTTTGTTCTAGTTGTGTACTCGGAAAACATCATCGGGACAGTTTTGACAAATGTGCCTCTTGGCACGCCTCGGTTCCCTTGGAGCTTGTGCATAGTGACTTATGTGGTCCTCTTCCATCTGCTTCCTTTTCTGGTTTCAAATATTTCTTAACTTTCATTGATGACTACTCCATACGCACTTGGGTTTACTTCCTAAAACTTAAGAGCGAAGTATTTAACATGTTCTTGGCTTATAAGGCCCTTTTTGAAAAACAATCTGGTCATCAAATTATTAAGTTAAGATTTAACAATGGAGGATAATATGTTAACAACAAGTTCACTACTTTTTGCACTGAACAAAGAATCCAACAACAACACACTGTTCCATATACACCACAACAAAATGGTGTAGCTGAAAAGAAGAACCGCACTTTAAAAGAAATGGAAAATTGTATGATCCAATCTAAGGGACTAAGTCTTCAATATTGGGCTGAGGCCATAAATTGTGCAAATTACATAGTTAATCGCACACCCACTAAAGTTTTGCAGGATATAACACCAGAAGAATCATGGAGTAAAATTAAACCAGATGTAAGTCACTTTCATGTGTTTGGTTGTGAAGCATGGGCTCACATTTCGGATGAAAAACGGAAAGCATTGCAGCCTAAAAGTGAAAAGTGCATATTTGTTAGATATTCTGAAGATATAAAAGGTTATAGACTTCTTCAACCACATTCTCATGATATAATCATTAGAAGAGATGTTAAATTTGATGAAAATCTCTTGTCCTGTGAGCCTGATTCGGCGATTGTGCCTTCTTCTTCTTCTTCTTCCAGCTTCCTTGACAGGTTTCCAACTCCAATTTCTGATGATGACAGTGAGGATGAAAATCCACCTTCACCTGCTCATGTCCCTCCAATTGCACCAGCACCAATACTTCCTCGATGGGTCCATTCAACATGTGAAGCAGCTGGTGATCTTGCCAGTGATCCTAGAGATCAACATTGAACACGTTCTCAATTTCAGCAAGCCTCTTCTCTTTTGGCTCAAGTTTCCAAGAATCATGATCCAAAAACTTTTGTAGAAGCTTCAGGAAATCCAGATTGGGATGCAGCTATGGATGAAGAGTATCGTTCCTTAATGGCGAACGATACTTGGGATCTTGTTCCTCTTCCAAAAGGAAGAAAACTTGTCAGATGTAAATGGGTCTATAGAACTAAGTATGCATCAGATGGAAGTGTTGAAAGACTTAAGGCAAGGTTAGCTACCAAAGGTTTTTCCCAAGTTGAAGGGATTGACTACAATGAAACCTTTGCACCTCTAGCAAAAATTAACTCCATCCGCCTTGTTCTTTCCTTTGTAGCCTTACATAACTGGGAAGTCCATCAAATGGATGTCAAGTCTGCCTTCTTACATGGTGATTTACATGAGGAAATTTACATGGAACAACCTCCTGGATATGTTTAGAATAACTCTATCCTTGTCTGTCTCCTTAAGCAATCCTTATATGGCCTTAAGCAAGCTCCTAGAGCTTGGTATGCCAAAATGGATAGCTTTCTCCTTGACACTGGTTTTTCTAGATGCCATTCTGACCCCAATGTCTATACCAAGAAAGTAGGAAACCATCTCATCATACTTGTTCTTTATGTTGATGATCTTATCCTTACTGGTAGTGACCCTAACCTTATAACCCATGTGAAATCCAGTCTTAAGCAAAATTTTGAAATGTCAGACTTAGGACATTTGCATTATTTTCTTGGTCTCCAAGTCTTGCAAACCAAAGAAGGAATCTTTCTTTCCCAGTCTAAGTATGCTTGTGACCTTATTCGTCGCTTCCACATGGAATATTGTAAACCATCCCCTTATCCCTTCCAGTCTGGAGTCAAGCTTTCTACTACTTGTACTTCCCCTGAAGTAGATGCCACCTTGTATCGTCAGCTTGTTGGTAGTCTTTTATACTTGACTCATTCTCATCCTGACCTTTCCTTTTCCATTGGTCGTGTTGCCCGTTATATGCAAGCTCCTCATGAAAGTCACTAGAAAGCAGCAAAAAGAATACTTCGATATATTTGAGGTACAATTCAGTTTGGGATTCATTACAATACAGGGGGGAAACCTTTGTTGGTTGGTTTCACTGATTCAGATTGGGTTGGTGATCCTGATGATCAGAAGTCTACTGCAGGTTATGTTTTTAGTCTGGGATTTGGACCTATCACTTAGGATTTTAAGAAACAACAAGCTCTTTCTCTTTCTTCAGCAGAAGTATAATATCAAGCCACAGTTAATGCCATTCAGGAAGCTTTATGGCTTCGATAGATCCTTTCAGAGTTTGGATTCGAGCAGCAACATCCTACTCCACTTTGGTGCGATAATCAAAGTGCCATCAAGCTTGCCAAAGATCCAGTTCTACATCAGCATAGAAAACACGTTGAGCTACACATGCACTTCATCAGAAATATTGTTCATGATAGTGTTATTGAAGTTCTCTATTGCCCTACAGATGATCAAGTTGCAGACATCTTCACCAAGTCTCTTACAGAAGCGATTTTTTCTAAAATTCGGTCTATGTTAGGAGTTCAGGAATGTGTCCTTAAGGGGCAATAGGCTCTAATGCCTCCTTCCTTCTCCTAATAGTGTCACTTTTGTAAATCCTTCAATCCTATCCCAAGTTGTTCTTAAGGGGGGATGTTAGGATATTTAGACACATAGGAGTTAGTTAAGATCAACTTGTGTAATATATCTGTTAGGTAAAAGTGTGTTTCTTTAGTATGCATTAGTATGCATTTGTAAATATTCTAATCCGACGGTCACGATATGTTCTAGACATAGAGTGATCTGACAGTTCAACTTCTCTTATATCATACCTACCATTGATCAGTGGCTTAACACCCGATTGGTCTATGATCTCTATTTAAAGATCATAGAGGGTCCTTGGCTAGTTGATCGATTATGAGAAGCTCATGTAAGTTATTTTCTTTTGCATAATAAATTGCTCCAAGTAGCTATTTGGTTGGGGCCGTGGACTATTTCCCTCTCAAGGGTTTTAACCACATGACAAACATTGGTGTATTGATCTATGATATTTTTGTGTGAAGCAATTTTTCTTAGTGTTCGGTCCTCTGGGAGTACCCTGTGTACCCTAACAATATGATCCCTCCACATTAGGGTTCCGGCCTCTTCTAGAATTCATCCCTAAACAGGACACCTGGGGAGAATTGCTGTAGAATGGGATACAGAGGTCCAAATGGAATTCCTAAATATGTTCCAGAAATATCATGGCTTTTAATTTCATTGATCCAAATTTCAAAACCTCAAGACGAACTACTGACATGTGGCATGCCATACAACTGCACTGTTCTAAACAGTCCTGTAACAGGTCACCTTGGGAAAATGATCATAAATTCAAATTGGTGAAACAAATTCTAATGAAGCTTCTGCTACTGGATCAGGGACATGCTAGGTTACCTTAGTATGAAATTTCAGTCATAGAGGAGCATTAATTTTGGAGATGTCACAGAAACAGTAGCAGGAATTTATGTAGAAGAAATTGGAAAACTAGGGCTTCCTGTTTTGGGAGCTTCCCTCCACTGTTTTCAGAAAAGGAGTACATTGGACAGCTCCATTTGAAGAGGTCTATATTTCTATCGAATCAGATCTGAAAGATTCCAAGTTTTGAAAATTAGGGTTTCTCTGACAAACCCTAGATCAACCAGCCCGAAAGCAGGACAAACACCTCAAATCGGTAAGATCTAATCTTTTTCTATTTGCATTTGAGGTTCTCATTTAAAAATGATCTATCACATCATCTTGATGATAAGCTTGGTGAAGTTGAAAACTTCCAAGCATGGAAGTATTTGATCTCTCTGAAGAAAATGAATTGGACACCTACATGAGTAGAGAGGTTCCGGTTGTAGAGGGAGATGAGCCTCAAAGACTTACAGAAGAAGAATTTGATCAAGGCCAAGAAGATCATTGTTGATTCAATCACGGATCAAATTATACCACAAGTGTCTTCCCTAAAGACACCGAATATGTTTGATTCCTTGATCAAGCTATTTGAAGATAAGAACTTAAATCATAAGATGGCTTTGAGAAAACAGTTGAAGAATGTGAAGATCTAGAATGTAGAACAACTTGAAGCGGTAGAAGAAGAAGTATGCAGAAGTGGTGATAGCCACCTTGAATGGCCTCCCAGGATCATGGGATTCATTCATGTGAAGAATGTATGCCAGAAGTAAGTGATTACGTTCAACTCGACTAATAAGAAGAGAAGAAGAATATGGGAGCAATTGAAGATCAAGCTCTCACCATTCAAAGAATATCCCTCAAGCGATGAGGAATATGAAAAACTCAATTCTTGAAGAACCTCTTATTCATCTTATCATTTGGATAAGAAATGATGATTTCATGAATGAAGAAGATGATAAATCAAAATGATCAAGATGGAGTCTACCCATGAAACAAATAAAAGATAAGTATTCAATTGCCATTTCATGATATTGTTTTGCTATGCATTTGATTGTATTCAGTTGATGTGTTATGCATGATATATTGTTTACATTAATACTACTAATATGTATGTGATGGGTAAGTAGCTCATGGCGCTATACAACTCTCCAGTTCTACTTATCAAACCTCTTTGCTAACATATTGGATTAGTGCACAATATCAATGATGTCATGGTAGAGATATAAGGCATCTAGAAAGTTTCTGTGAAATATGGATGAATGTTGTATTGGCTAAATAGTTGCATGATGCATAAGAATTTGTCGTTATGCATATGTTTTATGAAATAGTTCTAACCATGCAACTGGTGCGTTTGAATTGTAGGAAAGGTCCTATACAACCTCCTACAGGAAAAGAAGGACGAGACTTGTTACGAACACCAAGTGATGACAGTTCAATAAACATGAATCTAAAGGTCCCAAGGTCAGAGACACCATGACAGAAGAAAGAGCTTCAGAGAGTGATAGATCCACCTCAAAGGATGAATACCACCATGGGTATGAGAGATAACTCAAGATGAAGAAAAGAATGCTATAAAAGAAACTATTATCAAAGAATAACAGTTGATCATGGAGAATGATGCATACAATATGATTTCAAGACATAAAGGTAAGTACATAGTATCCTCCATATGGATCTACAAGAACAAGTGTACAAAGAAAGGTTCATGATTTGCCTCAAAAAGAATAGACTATGACATGACATACTCTATTGACCAGTATCAAGCATAGAACCACTTGTACAGAATGAAGAAGGAAGATAATACTCCACTTCAGGGGGAGTGACTACAGAAGATATTTGAGTTCAACACAGTACAACATGATGGACAGCTTCTTGATGGATAGAGACTTTACCAAGAGTAAAGTGGGTTCCAACCTTCAAAGTTGAATGCAAAAGACTAGGATATGTTGATGATCTGACAAGACGAACTCATGGAAGATGTTATGATGAAATAATACTAGAATGATGTATGGGATATAGTTCCCAAACCAGAAGGAAAGAGTATTGTATCCTCCAAATGGATATACAAAATAGAGCATGCAGCTGACAGAAGTATCGAGAAGTATAAAGCAAGATTTGTGGCCAGAGGTTTCCTTCAAAAAAAGGGAATTAATTCTGAAGAGACACTTACTCCAGGAAGTAAGGTACACTTCCTTCAGAACTATCATGGTAGTTTCTTCCATAGTGAAGTAAAGACAAGCCTTCCTTAGTGGTATGATTGAGAAAGACTTTTACATCGAATAGTCATGAGGATTTGAAGTTGAATCCAGATGGAATCATGTATACAAGTTGAAGAATGCCCTCTATGGCCTGAAGCAAGCTCCCAGAGCTTGGTATGGAAGAATAGATAGTTTCTTGTCGAGCATGGGATTTACCAAGAATAAAGCTGGTCCTAACCTTTATCTCAAGGTTGTAGAAGATGAACTTGTCATCCTGTTATTATATGTGGATGACTTCTCCTTGACAGGAAATGAGAAATAGATCATGGAAAGAAAGAAGAAACTAGCAGAATAATTTGAGATGAAAGACCTTGGGTTAATGCATTATTTCCTAGGTATGGAAGTATGGAAAAGTTTAGAAGAAATATTTCTCAACCAGGGAAAGTATGCAGTAGAGATATTGAAGAGATTCAATATGTTGGAATGCAAAGTCATGGCCACACCCATGGACTCCAACCTGAAGCTGTTAGCTAATGACTCATCAGAGTTAGTGTATATGACTCATTACAGACAAATCATTGGGTCATTGATGTACTTAAAAAATACTAGACCGGACATTTGTTTTGCTATGAACACCTTAAGTCAATATCTTGTTCAACCAAGACGGGTTCACCTAATAACTGCAAAGCATGTGATGAGATATCTAAAAGGGACTATAGAATTTGGTTTATATTATGATGGTATCCATGAGTATAGATTGTATGGCTACATAGATGCAGATTGGGCCAGAAGTATCTCAGACAGGAAAAGCACATTAGGTAGATGCTTGTGTTTGGGGTCTGCTATGAGTTCATGGTTTAGCAGGAAACAGTCCAGTGTTTCTTGTAGCATGGCTGAAGCAGAATACATAGAATATTGCTCTACTAAGTTGTGAAGCCATATGGCTTCGGAAGCTGATATTAGGTCTCTTTGAACTGAAGATGAATACTACATTGATTCTATGTGATAACAAGATTTGTGATAACAGAGAACCCTGTGTTCCGTCGTAACACAGAGAAATCCGGTATTTCTACATTCAAGATAAAAATGTAGATGGTGATAGTTTAGTATCCACATACTGAAGATGTAGATGATGATGTGTTGACGACACCTCTGTCTCGAGTAAAGTTCAAACACTTTTGAGACAAGCTTGGTGTGGTTCGAAAAGACCTTCCTCAAAAGGGGGAGTAGTGATGTTGCAGTGGGATTGTATCATCCCTGGGAACTTGCCCAAAAGTGACCCAGACACTTTGGTCATCGAGAATATGGTAGGATTGTATCATCCTTGAACTTCAGTTCAGAATGGATTCGGTGTAACTTTGGTCATCGAGAATGTGGGGATTGTATCATCCTTGAAATTCGGTTCAGAACAGATCCAGTGAACTTCGGTCATCGAGAAGGTGGCAGGATTGTATGATCCTTGGACTTTGGTTCAGAACGGATCCAGTGAACTTTGGTCATCAAGAAGGTGACAAGATTGTATCATCCTTGGACTTCGGTTCAGAACGGATCTAGTGAACTTTGGTCATCGATAAGGTGGCAGGATTGTATCATCCTTGGACTTTGGTTTAGAATGGATCCGGTGAACTTTGGTCATCGAGAAGGTGGCAGGATTGTATCATCCTTGGACTTTGGTTCAGAACAGATCCGATGAACTTCGTTCATCAAGAAGGTGGTAGGATTGTATCATCCTTGGACTTCGGTTCAGAACGTATCTAGTGAACTTCGGTCATCGAGAAGGTGGCAGGATTGTATCATCCTTGGACTTCAGTTCAGAATGGATCCGGTGAACTTCGGTCATCGAGAAGGTGGCAGGATTGTATCATCCTTGGACTTTGGTTCAGAACAGATCTGGTGAACTTCGGTCATCGAGAAGGTGGTAGGATTGTATCATCCTTGAACTTCGGTTTAGAATGGATCTGGTGACTTCGGTACTCGAGAATGTGTGTTGATCCCATAATTCCAATAGGAAGGATTGTCTGAGTTCCACAACTGTGTTGATCCCATAATTCTGAAATGAAGGATCGTTAGTAACTCTGTAAATACCTAAATCCCATAATTTTGAAAGGAAGGATCATTGACTTGATCCCATAATTCCAATAGGAAGGATTTTCTGAGTTCCACAGATGTGTTGATCTCGTAGTTTTGAAAGGAAGGATCGTTAGTAACTCCGTAAAGACCTAAATCTTGTAATTCTGAAAGGAAGGATCGTTGGTAGCTCCATAAAGACTTGATCCCGTAATTCCAACAAGAAGGATTGTCTGAGTTCCATAGATGTGTTGATCTCGTAATTCCAATAGGAAGGATTGTCTGAGTTCCACAAATGTGTTGATCCCGTAATTCCAAAAGGAAGGATCGTTAGTAACTCCGTAAAGACCTAAATCCTGTAATTATGAAAGGAAGGATCGTTAGTAACTCCATAAAGACTTGATCCCATAATTCCAAAAGGAAGGATTGTTTGAGCTCCACAAATGTGTCGATCCTATAATTTCAAAAGGAAGGATCGTTAGTAACTCCATAAAGACCTAAATCCCGTAATTCCAACAGGAAGGATCGTCTGAGTACCACAGACATGTTGATCCCGTAATTCTGAAAGGAAGAATCATGTTGATGTTTTGATGATGATGATGTTGATGTATTGATAATAATGATGTTTTCATGATGTTTTCATGATGATGTTTCTGATCGAAAGATTAGAGTATGATGATGATGTCGTTGTTGATCGAAAGGCCAAAGTGCTGAAGAAGATGTTGTTGATCGAAAGGTCAAAGTGTTGAAGATGATGTTGCTAATCAAAAGGTCAAAGTGTTGAAGATGATGTTGCTGATTGAAAGGTCAAAGTGCTGAAGATGTTGCTACTAATCGAAAGGTATAAGTGCTAAAGATGTTGCTGACCGAAAGTTCAAAGTGCTGAATATTTTGTTGATCAAAAGGTCAAAGTGCTGAAGATGTTGCTGCTGATCGAAAGGTCTAAGTGCTGAAGATGTTTCTGATCGAAAGGTCAAAGTACTGAAGATGTTGTTGATCGAAAGGTCAAAGTGTTGAAGATGTTGCTGATGTTGATTAAAGAAGTTGTTGTCGTCGAATATTGAAGATGAAGACTATATGATGTTGAAAAGCTTCCAATGATTTATAGATATGTTACCCTAATGATGTTGATGATGTCCTCTCCTACTATTGTTGTAGAATACCCTTCTCGTTAAGGGGGAGTGTTGAAATATTGTAACTTCAAAGAATATTATATATGTATCTTTTGTGGTCCCTGATGGTCCTATTGGGAGAACCACTTATATTACTTTGTACCCCGATTCTTCTAATCAGAAGAACTAATAAGAGTCATGAGGTAGTCCCCTCTAATTGTAAAGGTGGGTCATTAGCACCCCAGTGTGGTTACTTGAGCCTACATGTGTAACTCGAGCCTACATGTCGAATGAGTTAATTCAAGTGAACGGATGAATATAAATAGAGGTGTGGTGCTCCTCATTTGAGACACACACACTCTCACTTATGTAGCGCATTAGTGGAGAAGAGAAGTAGTTGGAGAAGGAGGAGGATCAAGCTTTGATATCCTTGCTGGTTTTATCTTTTATCTTTTATCTTTTTGGGGAATCTATATTTAGGAAGCTTTTGCTGGGTTTTTCCCTTTAGGGTTTTCCCAGGATAAATATTTGTGTTCCTTTTGTATGGTTTTGCTTGTCTATCTTTCAGTGATCCTGTTTATATGCTTTTTTTATGAAAATGAAATGAAGTATTGATGTCTTAGCTAAGCATATGAAAATTCAACATCGACATCATTCCAACTTGAGCCTTAGCCATTTGCAGTGATCTTTTAACATAGAGTATATTGTCCAATCATTGAAATATACTGCGATTGTTTTGTAAATATATTCTTGGAATTTTTTGACCACAATTCTTTAAAATACTACAAGTGTGTTTTTTTATCCAAAAGGCATAACCCTGTAAGCAAATGAGCCAAATTGACATACGAAAGTTGTCTTTTTCTGATCTTCTTTGGCTATTGGTACTTGGTTATAACCTGAGAATCCATCTATAAATGAGTAGCATTCATGCCCTACAACCTCATCTAAGGTTTCATCTGCATAAGGTGTTGGAAATGGGTCTGTTAATGTAACTTTATTTAGGTCTATGGAGTCGACACAGATCATTAGCTTGGTTGGATCGTGTTTCTTTGGTTGAACAACCATTGGACTTTCCCATTCTGATTGGTCAATAGGGTAGATAATTCATGTTGCAAGCATATTATCAATCTCTTTCTTGACTATCTCTTTGTATTTATGAGTTAATTTATATGGCCTTTTCTTTACAGGTCAAAGATCAGGTTTAATGTCGATCTTCATTTCACCCATTTCATGGACTAGACCTTTGAGATATTTGTATTCTCTAGTGAAGACATCCTGAAATTCTTTTAGCAAGTTTATTATTTTTTTTGTTTGTTCTTCACTCCAGTAGTCTCCAATTTTTTCCATTTTTGGTCGACCATCACTTGAGATGTCGAATTATTTAGTTTTGAATTTAACATCTAACCATTTTGGTGCTTTGGCTTCATTGATTGGTCATCTCCATTCTTTAAACTATGAAAATGTGGAAGGAAAGTCTGCTGCAGTCATTTGGTCGGTGTCTTCGATTGTCTCGACTTTGAGCACCGTGCGAATTAGTTTTGTTGTTTCTGAATGGTATGATTTCCATCGAAAGATTTTTCCTTCCGGATTTTAATTTTCCATTTGTAGCCTTGTCAATTGTGGTGTTGTCTTGGTTTGTATGTTATTGCATTTTATTGTTGGTTGGTCTTGTTTTAGGGTTTTGTCCTTGGTCGGTTCTATGAATTCCTTGATTTGTTTTGCAGTTTCGACGAAGTTTTTATCTTGTGGTATAAAGCTGAAATATTTGATAAAATTCTCTCTTATTTCATGCGATATGAATGTTTGACCCTGAGCTTCTTCCATTTTATACCATTTGTTTGCTAAGTCAGATAGCGTCGATGAAAACAGGTGTGTCCATGTACATTCATTTTTATACCCAAGTCTTTTCCATTCTTTTTCACATATTCTGTCACGTCCCCATGCCTCCGACCGACGAAGAGGACGTGACCCATGACTTAAACCACTCAGGCTAAAAGCCCCATGAACATGTACAGGCATAAAATTTCTGAAACAGAATGCTGAAAGAAAATGAATTGCAGTATAACATGCACAAATGCAATTGTTTATCATACACAACTATAATTATTTATCTTGCACAGCAGAATCAACATGCATTCCCATAAGCATTCATTTTAACATGTTCATCATATCATTAACAGTAATATGGTTGCAGAAGTAAAATATGCAAGATCACTTATCTTATGAGGAACTCATTCCACAACTAGCTACGTCGCTACAACATTCCACCCAACCATAGACCAGTGTGCTCCTTAATCTCTCAGCAGCGCTGCCACCCCTGAGCTGGGCATGATTCTCCAAGGGATAAGGGAACAAGAAGGCTTACACATAGCCAAGCCAACACAGTTGGGTTTATCAGTCCATCCAAGAGTTGGGAAAGGATAAATGCTAAGCTGGTGAGCTCATTACAGAGCCAAGAACACCTACACCAGAACTAGCCTGACCTCTAAGACACCCAAACACACCCAACACAAGGAATCAGCCCCTTCTCTGCTACACAGTCCCTCAGGCCCTGCATTCCCTTCCAGTGCTATTCAGGGGTGATGGAGAAGAAGGCCAGCCCTCTAGCTCTGTCTGTGTGGTTTCCAGTCACTAGGTTTATCAAGCAAAACTAAGCCCCCATCCCTGCTCCCAATACAGTCCAAAGACCAACCATTGCACTCAGGAAATCAATTTAGCTATCACAGCTTAAACTAGGGAAAACGACTTCAAACCATATACAGTAGTCCCCAAACGTAACAACAAACACAGCTCATGGCCTGGGGAAATTAACAGCCCTCGAAATGCATCAGTGGACGCGGCTCACAACGTGGGGAAAACTCAACCCGTCCTTGGGCAATGAAGTCGCCGAGAAAACATACATAGGCCATGCTGGGAAAGAGATTATAGTTCCCCAGCCTGGGCGTGAATGAAAACGACAACGCAGGACCCACGAATCAGTCCGTGAGGGAAGAATACAGCCAAACCATCCATAGATCTGCAGAGAAAAAATATTTGGATAAAAACCAGGAAAATCCTGTGCGTGGAAAACAATCCGACCCTGTGAGGAATGAACAGACAATGGAGGTCCTGCATGAGGAAAAACAACTCTGTTTTTGTTCGTGGATGAACAAACAATAGGAAGGATGCGAAAATTGGAAGTGTGTGAGACTTCAGCACAGTCGTGGAGAGAAGAAGATCTGCATGAGAGGATGAACAACAAAATCGTGGGTAGAGTATGCGTGGGTGAGGACTGACAGTCCTGCCACCCCACTTCCAAGACCATAACTGCCTCAACCACCAGCAGCCTTTCTTAATGAAACTGGTTGTAATAAAACAAAGGAAGAAGACATATGGGTTTTTCTCTCATTGGCCAAGGTTGACAATTTCCCCCACCCCTATCCTTGTGAAAATCATGCCCCTTTCTCATTGTAGTTGCCGCGATCGTAGCTGGTTGGGTTCATTTTTAATTATAGATGCATATTTACATGATGACCATCATAATATATGCCGCATGCCCTGATATACCATCGGTGACAATTCAAATCCAAAACATAACATAACCTATCAATGGTGGGGCCTTGGCCTTTAGCTCCACACCCTGATCATTTACAATTTATACATCATATACATCTAATGTAACGGGGTCAAAACTAGGACATTACATATTCTTATGTGGTCTTCTGGATCCTGCCATTGGATGAACATAGGTATTTGGGCTTCATTGGTTAACTTTTTGCCTCCAAATATTTCTATGAAGTAGGTTGAAGCTGTTGTCCATGTCTGTAATCTTGATTGATGGGTATCCCACCATCTAGTAGCTTGTCCTGTGAAGGTTTCCACTAAGCTTTGTAGTCATCCATTTTCACCAATGTTTCTAGATACTTGTTCTATATGCATGACTGGTGATTCTCTTTCTTTGTATCTTGGGATTTGTGTGATATTTACATTTGTTGGTTTTAGGGTAGGATATTCCCTGGTTTTCTTTTCAAATATTTTTGGGATGATGGACACCAAGAAGCACTGTTGGACTGGCTTCTTCTACACTTTTTGAATGGTCCAGTAACCTCTTGCTTGTGTTTTGTAGTTCTCAACTTCCCAATCATATAGTTCTGCCTCTAAATTGTATCCTACTAAATCATGATTTCCTAAGTGAATTTCACCATAGACATTGGGTTCTATGTAGTCTTCATTGTTTTGTATCTGATATAATTATCGGATGTTGACTTCTTCATCAATAGGTTCTCCTTGGGATGGATGGATAGGTACTTTCACTTTTTGTCCATTTCCTTTTAGTTTTATTCTTTCTTTGTCTAAGGATATTGATGTTTTAATTTTTCTTCCCCAAGGTCGACCTACTAACACTGGGAAGGAACTGGATCCTTCCTTACGGTCAATAATTTCAAGGTCGACTTTGGTCAATATTCCTTTTCTGGTTGTGTCGACATTTCTCAAAACTTTGATAGGTTCAATTAAACCTTGGTTGGATAATTTAAGGTATATTCCTAACTCATATAGTCGAGATCTACCCAATTGTTCCCAAGTGCCACGAGTCATAATGTTTACTTGTGACCTGAAGTTGAGCATAACTTGTCGGACATGGTATCCTTCAATTTCTAGGTCGACAAGTGGGTCGACATCACTTTTGTCCTTCTGGTTTAGACTGCAGATATTTTTTGTTTGTTTTTCTATATTATTATTGTGTTTTATTTTATACAAAAATTCAATGAACTGAGACACCATTTTATCAAATTGTACTAAATGTATTAGTTCTTTAACTGTGCTTTGTCGATTATCATCAACTTCTTTTTGTCGAGCAAATTCTTTAAATATATTCGTTGCATTTTTATATAGTTTTTTTTGTTTAGGTTGGTTAGGATAATCATTCTTTTATTTTATTTTCCTTATTCGTGGATTATCAATCCCAATTTTTGTCCCTTGTTGGGTTACTATATGCAGATTCTTTGTATTGAATATATCATGTTTTTGCATGCACGACAAGACATTAACATTTCTCTTTTTATTTATTTTATCAAGCATAGTAGGGAAATCCTATGATGAATGATCCCTTACTCCACAGCTAGTACAAAATTTTAAGTCAGTTCTTTCCTTGTATGGACAGTCTGCATATCAGTGACCTTCTTTTTAGCACATGAAACATTGGATGGGCCGATTTGGTCGGTTGTCATGACTCCCAGAGAATCAACCTTGACCTCCATATCCTCCACGTTGTAGAAATAATATATCAATGCTATGTTCAATGATGCTAAGAATAAGCACAATAAATAGATCTTGCTACTAAGAATTCTCACAAGCATACACAGGAAAACTAGAGAGAAGAAAAGAGATTGAATCACATGAATGGAGAGATGAATATTGGTGTGTATCCTTCCATTGAATAATTATGAATAATAGTGTACATAAATATTACATCCCTCATAGGAAAGTAGAATTGTATGGAAACAACTCATAAAGCTCAAAAAGGCTGACTTACCAAAATATAGCAAACCCCCATAGGTGGATAAAGCACTTGCTAAATCTATCAAGGACCTCACGAGTTGGAAAAAGCATGAGTGATTTTTCAAGGATATCAAAATAACATGCTAATCCTAGAAAATGGAGAAAAACTAATGGAGTATGGGTTGGAAACAAAATCTCCCAGTTTCCTAGTTGACTAGCTTTTATCTTATCCATAGAAAAGCAGGAAAAAGTAGAAAAAAACAGAAAAAGAAGAATCTACTGTAAAGTCCTGTATACTAATTCTGGATCAACCCAGAATCAGAAATAAATCATTCCTAGGATATAGATGGCATGTATTGACTTTAAGGTGCAAGTGGATGCCAACTAATTAAGCTAGTGGGTGAATAATTAATCAAATAATGATTAATTATTTTATCCTAAGTTATGGGTGGGTTTAATATATTCCAACACCCCCCTATAAGTCTGATTTTATGATGGTATGACAAAAAATATGGATGCATATGGATGCATATAGGGCCCAGCAACAAGGCTATGGTCACCCTTTTACAATTATTATGTCCATAAAAGTGAAGAAAGAGGCAAAACCACACGGGGAAAATCCTCCCTCAAGATAGGACAAGGTAGATAATTTGAAATATGTATTCAACATATCTTCATCTTCACTTTAATTAGCTGACTGAACTGCTTCTGGATGAAGGGCTCACTAAAGAAATCATGAACTCCATGATCATGCGCTGGAGTGTAGAACCTGCAATAAGGAAGATGAGAGACTCGTTGTATCTCATCAAATGATGAAGTAGGAGGATTATCTGAATGCTTCTTTCTATTTTCAAACTCTGATATGCAAACATAATATTAAATGGAAAATATATCTATGCATACTCCTTTCCAAAGAGTACAAAATTTAAGGCAATTTATTTCACACCCAATGTCCTGAATAGCTGCAAAATTGTGATGTGAATCACATGTCAATATTCCAATATGATGTATCAGCTATATAGATCTGATATGAGGTTGATAAAACTCTGATATATCATAAATATTAACATATGGAACAGCAAGGACAAATTCTTCAATGGTTCCATGAGGATATAGGGCTAGACTAGGAAAATTATGAGCAACTGGAGAAAACTGATAGGTGTAAAAATCTGAATGATGGATGGGCATAAGATATGAACCATACATGTTTAGAACAGATCCAAACATGTTTAATATCAGTCCATATATGACTAAGGACATGGATAAACAGCCAATGAAAGATACGAAAGACTTCAAACCATGTAAGATTAATATCACTTGATAAGAGACCAATGAGGAATCAACTAGTGATCTTGGGATTTGTATAGTCTTTGGATTATTCAGAGGTATGGTAGATGGTATGGATGGTGGTATTATATGTGTATCAACCTGAAAATATTCTTCTAAATCAGAATCCAAAGGATCACATATAAGCATATCAATAGACTCATGGGAATACACTGGTAATGAATCCTCTGTATGAAAGGAGGAAATAAGGAGATGTTCACAATATTCAAGAAGGATCTGAATATTGATGCCAAGAAAAAAGGAGGATATGCTGAAGCACATGATATCAATTAAGGTAAGTGGTATGACACAAAGAAGGTTTGATGTGGCTAAGCAAACATCCTGGAAGTCACTGGGTTGCGCACCATCAATGAGAGAGGCATGCACAAGGTGTGAAGAATCTGGCACATAGATATCAGAATCTGAGATAGGAGATTTAGAGAACAATGAATGGGTTATAGGATCATAATCAATATCAGCAGAAACTCCATATGTTACTTCTTTTTGATCAATAGTATCACAAGAAGAAAAATCACTTTCAAGAGACACAGAAAAAGATGGCTCTTCAATATTTGTTTCTTCATTGAAGGAGAAAGCATTCAAATAAAAGAGGGCAGCAGCAACATGAACTATATGAGAAAATTATTCATCGTGATCAACTTCATCAGAGAATGTATAGGACAAGAAATCTTGAGAAAGAGAACAAGAGGAGATGCTAGGTTCGCTCCATGTTTCATCTTCAATTTCCTGCAAACCAAAAGCTTTGTCCAAAATTTTCCAAAGATCAAATGGAAATTCAGCAGAATCTATGAGATGATATATCTTTGGAGACATTCCCAAACACATAATTCCATAATATCTATCACAATTATTTATCCAATCAATCTTCTCTTCATAAGACTTAGGTTCACTCAATGCACCAATGGATACATCAAAAAGACATTGCCTCTTCAAGTATGCACTCATCTTTGGCTTCCAATCAGCATAGTTGAAAGGAGATAGTAGAGGAAATTTTGAATCCATATTGAAGTTGTTTATATTTTCTAAGAGATACTCTCTACAACCTGCAAAACAAACTAGGAGAAAATCTTGTAAGCTAGACAAGCTCTTCTTCAGAGAGGGATAGGAGACTAGAAGCGCTCCTCAACTCTGTAGAACTTGATCAACCTTGTAGCTCTGATACCATGTAGAAATAATATATCAATGCCATGTTAAATTATGCTAAGAATAAGCACAAGAGATATATCTTCCTACTAATAATTCTCACAAGCATACACAGGAAAACTAGAGAGAAGAAAAGAGACTGAATCACATGAATGAAGAGATGAATATTGGTGTGTATCCTTCCATTGAATAATTATGAATAATAGTGTACATAAATAGTACATCCCTCATAGGAAAGTCGAATTGTATGGAAACAACTCATAAAGCTCAAAAAGGCTGACTAACCAAAATATAGCAAACCCCCATAGGTGGATAAAGCACTTGCTAAATCTATCAAGGACCTCACGAGTTGGAAAAAAAATGAGTGATTTATCAAGGACATGGAAATAACATGCTAATCCTATAAAATGGAAAAAAAATAATGGAGGATGGGTTGGAAACAAAAGCTCCCAGTTTCCTAGTTGACTAGCTTTTATCTTATCCATAGAAAAGCAAGAAAAAGCAGAAAAAGTAGAATCTGTTGTAAAGTCCTGTATACTAATTCTAGATCAACCCAGAATCAGAAATAAATAATTCCTAGGATATATATGGCATGTATTGAATTTAAGGTGCAAGTGGATGCCAACTAATTAAGCTAGTGGGTGAATAATTAATCAAATAATGATTAATTATTTTATCCTAAGGTATGAGTGGGTTTAATATATTCCAACGCACGTTGGCTATTGAACCAACGTTCATATCAATGAAGTTCATACCTTTGATTATTCTGTTCATTCTGCACATGGTTTTGCTGATCATTGTTCTGCGCAATTGTGTTTGTCTGGTAGACTGCCTGACAATTTTGTTGATTTTTTAAATTTAGGTGGCAGTCGGCCGTAGCGTGACTTTTCACTTCACAGATAGCACACCAAGATGCCTTACAATTTTTCATGTTATATGAGCAATATTTTGTTGTGTGTTCTCCATGTTCTTGGAAAATGTCACAAAAACACTTTGTTTTCACAAATCGAATGTCTTGTCGACTGATGTCCTGTCAACAATTATTTTTTGAATATCTGGTCGTTGAGCATTTCATGCACCAAACATCCTGACTCTTAAGGTTTATCTCTTTTAATGATTTTCACATGATCTTGAGCTGTTCTTCAAGTCTAGTATCCATGGGATATGCTAGGAATTCTTCATCCATCTCTACCTGTAGGACTTTAGTAAGCGCATATTTGTATGTTTTGAACGTCTCCAGGATTATGTGCCATCAAATTTTCTATGATAGACCTGCAAGAAACCACTAAATGAATAGTTGCTCATAAATTACATAATCCAATTGGCTGAGGAGGTCTTTCCAGTGTTTTTCATAGTCCCAGACAGGTTCTGCTAACTTTTGTGATGTTGTTTTCAATTTTTTAGCTTCTAGATGTTTTTAATTTGGAGTTTTAAGGAACGACAAAAATTGTGTTTTAATTTCTACTTTGGATGCTTGAGGGGTTCTTTCGGTAAAGGTCATGTACCATGTTAATGCTCTCTTCCACAAGGCACCAATGAACTATGCCATCGATCTATCTTCATCTATGACCTGGTTTACCTTCCATGTCAACTCATAGATGAACCAATGTCATATAGGATCTTTGTTTCCCTCATATAAAGGGATATGTGCTGACCCGTGTCCCATGTCGGATTCGTTGTCCCTATCTTATTCAAGAGGTGGTGGCGGTGGGGGTAGTGGGATGTTTTTCTTATTTCTTTATGCAGAACTGTTGTCGACGGAACTCTCATTCCCATCAGTTGTTTCTTTTGTCATTTCTTCTTTGACAAGTAGTCTGTCGAGGTCAACTTCTCCTATCGATGTCCAACTGCAATTATTTGTTTGCAGGTCCATTTTTTCTATATTCTCCAAAGCTTTATTTGGAAGGGGGGGTGATCCATCATGTGTCAAGTAAAGTAAGTGGATACTTGGGTTGGAAGGGTACGCTTGAAGCGTGACCCAATTTCCTTCTTCTAGTTGACAAATCACTAAATGATAATCATCATTTACTTCATCGTCTAGTCGGCTCCATATACCAAACTTGCCATCTCTTAGTCTTAAATATTATTCAACAATGGCTTGCATTCTGGTACTCATATTCATTGGAGATAGAGGTCTTACCTCTTGGGGAACTTCTATTTGGAGAGATTCTCACTTCTCTATCCACAAGTCTTCTTCCATGGGCGATGCCTCTTCATCCATGCCTTCTTCCTGTCGGTCATGAACCAACTATGGTGGATTTCTTTCTTGGTTTGTCACCCTAGTACTCGTTCCTCTTTGCAGTGCTATAGCTCTTTCTCTTCTTTCTTCCCTTCTTTTCAGCCTCTTCTCTCTCTCTATTTTATGTAAATCCATCGTACCTTTATGTATTCGATTTCCTTCTTAGGTTGACTTTTCATCGCTGGTGGTGGTATCTCTTGTTAGTCGACTAGAATCCTATTCACTTTAACCTGAAATACGACCAGCTACCCCCCCATGGACTACTTGATGCTTTAGAAAGCTTGGATAGTTCAGTTTACTTTCTTAGGAAATATTCCCACTCCCTTTAGACAATGAATTTCTCCCATTTCCTTTATTTCTCAGCCCAGTTAGAATTTTGTGGCGGTTCACGTACTGATGGATGAGCTTCAACGATATGACCCACTCCTTTTTCTACCAGGAATTTCAACACCAAGGTCAGTAAGGATCACAGGAATTGCTCAGTAAGGTCTATATAGAATTTCTTCTGAATGGTTTCTACCGAAGTTCTTTCTTCTATAGCTTGCTCCTCGTAGAATTTGTCGGTGATCTTTTCAAACCACTTAGACCGGTTTGTTCTTCCCCCTCGAATTAGTTTCTCTAGTAGTTGTTGGTATTTATTCTCTTTTGGAATTTTCATCCAGAAGTTTCTTCAAAAGCTGGGGTACCGATTCTACAAACTTCTCATGTGTTTCGGCAAAGAATCTTTCTTTCGCTTGAGAAGTCATTAATATGTTTCTCTAAGTGTAATTCTACAAGTAATTTGCTATCTTACGCTCCCACTAGTCTTTAATCTCATATTTTGATATCATCTTCTTGTATTCATCTCAGATATGTACTACCGAGAATGGAACCAATGTTTTAATCTCACGGATCACAGAGGGTTACCAATAATACACATTAAAAGAATACATACATATCAGATACAAGAGACAAGACATAGATGTGAAAGAACCCATTATATTATAGTAAAAGGGTCCACACAAAATATAGAACTGAACTGAGTTCTCATCTAGCTCAACAACCTAATATATATGATTTACAAACAGTTACAAATAACTACTTGTCGGTTAGGTCAACCGACACGACCTTATGTGGCCGACCTAATCTCTAATTAGTCGGTTGATTGACTTAGTCGACTTATCGACTAGATCCTCCAACACTCATCCTTTCTTCTGGCTATCATGTAGATCCAAAATTTTGAATTACAGATACGAGGTTACTTCCCTTAATTCATATATAAATTCCTCATGAAATGGTATGTCTTTTTTTTAACAAAACAAGGGTCCCACGAAATGGAATCCATAGAGTACTAGTCAACTTGATCCATCTTTACATGAGAATGTTCAAGTGATATAAAGCAGGTTCACTACTAATTCCATTGAATTATTAAACATAAGTACATTGTGGAGGTATAACCCTCCTTTATAGTAAGGATAAGGGGCTAGAGACTTAAATAATCTTAAGATGATTATCCAATGGCTATTGAATCAGAGTCATTTAATTTTAATTTAACCAAACATATCTTTTTAATTATTTCAAAAGTACCTCGTTCATACAAAAAAGTATGGATAAAGAATTATAATAGATATCGAATTCAAAACCCATTGTTAGCGATCATGTTCAGGACTCTGATGGGGTAACTATAATATCCATGAAATATCTTCCCCAAGAAAAATGTCCCATTTCCAACATGGCTATTCAGTACCTTGATGGGTTTTCCTAGTCATATCACATGTCGGTACCCACTGCCAGTAGACCTGTTCAGCATCCCAGTGGGTTAACCTCTTATGCCCATTTTCTATTAGAGGCTCTTATCCCAAATTCAAATTAAAGATAATATTTATAAATTTCTTCCACATAGATGAATAGTGGAGCAACTTTGAAAACCTTTCTAGGAGTGGGATGGTATTGGGATGGAATATTTTCCTTGAAGAATGCTTGTAAAGGTTAGTTTGGATCAAAAACTAACTCTTGTAATATTAATAATTCAACAACATCAAGAGGTTATAGTTATTTGTATGTAAAATTAAATCCAATCGATAATACCTAAAATATTCTTCAGTCTTAACAATAATCTTCCTATGAGATTATTGTGGTGTCTTCCCGAATAATAATTCAATTCCGCCATATGTTACTAGTAAAAATGCTTGTTTAATCAAGTGCAAAACCAAGACAAAGTGCACTAGTATGTTATGTATTTCATGACTATTACAGAGAGAAATTCCTATGGCTTGGGGTACCACAACAGACAGCTTTGACTGCAGAAATCAATCTTTCCCAATATGCAATAGAAATAAAATTTCTAACACTAAAGGATCAGAGCTCGTACCTTATTCCAGACGGTTGAAGTAGATCCCCATTGAGCTTTCCAATCTTCAGCTTGAATTGATATAATACTTCCTCAACAACAAGTAAACAATACAAGCATACTATATATCATGGTGTTAGATCTATTCTAGCATATATAATCAATAATGTAAAAGCATTTGACATATTCCAATGGATACAATATTCAATCAAATACACATCATTGGACAGGAAAATATAGTTCTTATTAATATAAATTAGAGACTACAAGATAGATACAACCTCTGACGGCATGTTTGCGAACCGGAGAAACTGAATCCCCCACTTGGGCCTCCACCACCTCAATCCTCCATCTCACGATAGCAAGCTCACTAGCAAAAGACAAGTTTGGGAAGAACACAAAAGTGCTCCAAAGGGACAAAGGGATGCAGACTCAAGCATAAATTACGGCAACAATGGACTATAGTTTCATTGCTTTCAATCTCTCTATTTGCCTTCAATGTACCAAGGGGTTCCTTATATAGCTTTACAAGGGATAATGAAGGGTCGAATCCAAGCGATCTCAAGGCATATGGAAGGCCAGGAGTCGAATGAGTCGGATCCATGTCAAGGAAAACTCCAAAAGGATTTGGACTATGCACACATCCCTATGTACGCGGTTATATGGGTCAAACCCACGTATGTACGCAGTTATCGGGGAAAAAACCACGTATATTATCTTTTATATAGTTTTAGGGATGATCAAGGAAACATCAAAGGATAAAATATGGCCCATGGGGTCTAAAGAGTCTGTAGCGGGACAGGGAAAGGCCATACAAAGTGTGATTCACCTAGAGTGGCGAAATCCGCTATAACAGATGCCCCCTAATTTGTGAGGTCAGAGGGGTCATACGATGGCCAAAATACATTATAAGTACATCCCAAAAGTGGAGTGATGAAGGATCCCAAATGGAAGACCAGCCACCCAATCAGCATAGTACAATGATACAACTCTGCATATAACTGAAAGTACATATAGCAGTCCCGGATACATAAGAGTACAATGGTGATGAATAGGCATAATACATGATCTCACATATGTGGTCATCGCCACGTACAATATACATAGCTCAGAATCTCCATGATGAAGATATACAAAGGACCATGATCTCCAAAATGGCTGAAGATATACAATAGATCAAGATCTCCATAGTGGCTGGAAATGTCTGACATACACTTGAATCAAGTCACGAGAGCTGAAATCTCATGAACACTGGCACGATAAAGGAGGTAGCATATAAGAGATGCCACTAGTCTTGAAGGTCTTCTACACAAACTGCTACGAGTACATGTCCTACTATGCGAATAGAGGTGTCGAGGTCGAACATAGTAGTCCATCGTCTGATTACCAATCATTGATGTATACCGTTAATAGACGCGATATTACCCACCGATAATGAAAATGGGAATCAAGGTACTAGAGTGCAAACTAACAAGTGTGAATAGATGTGTTGAGGTCGAACACTTGAGAGAATCCATCGATCAAGGGACATTGATGTATTCCCAAGAAACTGTCGATGGCGAGAGAACCTGCCACTGATGACTGCAAGTCTCAAGGCACTCAAAAGGACTCTAGACTCCAATCCCAGAATAAATGATCTGAAGTTGATGGGATGAAATCCGCTGGAAGGAGGGCATTAAGGCATCCCCCATCATCCAACACGAGGTACTCAGCAAAGCTGTCTAATGTGGAAGGACTCGATCATAAAGTGCACGAACCAGTAACTGTACCGATAATGGCCAACATGAAAAGTCAAGATAACTGAGGAATGGCCGACACAGGTTTCAATTTCCCTCAAACAAGAGCATAATGGCGTATGGTGACTGAATGAAGGTAGCATAGACTCGATATACAAACTGAGACATCTCTGTGACATAAAAGGCATCAACAGAGGCTCCATAGGGACTGAAAGCTTAACCAGTCGGTGGAGATAAACTCAGATAAATGAGTACAGCTCCTAATTCAAACTATAACCCAACCAATGGATGTGATATACAGTGCTCTATTCGAAGGAGACACGACTCGACAGCTGCCAAAGATAACATATTTCCTTGTCTGGCTTTTTGGTTTTTTGATTTTTTTTGGACTTTTTCAGTTATTTGAAAATCTTGAAAAAAGAATAAACTATCTTTATAGTTACAAATTAGGAGGAGACGAGTGTCATAAGAGAAAACAAACTAGTTCGAAGCAGTGGAACATACCTATGCTCAATGCAAAAATACATGTGTAGGATATCGACACTCGGGGGAAAATCCCCTCCCGGTAAAAGGGAATCAAGCTGCGAAGGATATAAAAAGTTGCTCTGCATGGCTAGACATGAGACAAGCTCAGGCTATATGGTTGAAACTCAATGTGAGGGCAGCCGACATAAAGCTCAATAAGGCAGGCAAAGCTCATGATAATGCATTCACAACTTGACATAAGGGTGTCCCAGGGAAAAGGCCAACATAAAGTTCAAGAGGAGTATGAAGCTCTTGCTCAAGGACATGGCGGGACTAAAAGGGACTCCTAGACCTAAGAGAGGACTCACAGCATGGGTACTGAATGAAAAAGGGAGCTAACTAGGGCACCCATGTAAAGGAAATCTCTACCATTCACATAGTACCACTTCTAACAGCAGCATGAAGGTTCCGTGATACCATGGAATGGGTTCGTACCTAAGGTTAAGATGGAATGGTCATAAGGCAATGCGTAAGTGCAAGCAGATGTGAAATCCTAACCTATATGCCAGTTCAGACATAATACCTATGATAGGAACGATCGGGTCGAAACCATGGAGAGAGTGTACAAAAACTGGACCCTACATGACAACCATATTAGTCCAAAACAACCCAAAATAGTCAATAAAGAATCCAAACTATAGGGAGGAATGATCATGAAAAATGCACCCAAAGGAAACAATTCAATGAACGATGGGACATAAAAAGGAAAGTAAGGTGCAGACCCAACGTTCACACATCCACTACCACCCCCATGAGGGTGACCACCGATGTAAATACTGAGTGAAGGGAATAAAAATCCTCCATAAATGGAGTAGAGAATGGAATATGACCATTCCCAAATCTATGAGCACGGTAAGGGGCTGTGATGCCCCCAAGTATGACACCAGAGTCCATACTAGGACCAAGGACGGGTGATAGGATACCAGGCATGCCAAAAATAAAAAGACCTGAAGTCAAGAGAGCATAAATATACTCAAGTAACCATAATCCCAAAGGCCAAGTAGCACACAAAGAGCACACTCCTAAGAAAATATACAGCCAAAATACAAGCAAACCAAGGGGAGGATATGTGAGCTCCCAAATGCAGCAGGTATGTCTCTCCTAGGAGAGGCCTGAAACTCCCATACACTACAAGCGGAGGTACGTAACCATTATAGTTGTGCTCAGCTTCAACGCATATAGCGACTGTGCTGTCTGACCCCAACCTGGCCACGACACCTACAGAATAACCTCTACAAGTACCCCCTCGATAACCTAGGTAAGGCAACTAAGGTCACCTCAATATAATCAATGCTTAGGCGGACGGTCGCAGGCGGGATTGACCGTATGGGCAGGGTAGCAAAGACCGAAACTCTCGAAAGAGCCCCCAGATATGAATACAATCCTGGAAATATCTCCGGTGCTACTCAGTTATGACTAGGGGTCATCCCAATCAATAACCGCTCACACTTCCTCGTGCTTAGCTCCCGTTTGAGAGGAGGATCCTGAGAACACTGGTTATACCAAGGATTTCACACACTCACCTGGACAGACACCTAGATGTTGTTGTTTAGTGATCTTGGAGAATTGACTTATAATGAACTATTCCAAGATCCTAAAACCTAAGCTTGTTGGTGCACCCTAGAAAAGAAAAGAGTGTAGTTCATTTTAATTTAGCGTTGATTTTAGTTGGCTGTAATTAATCAAAGGGAAATGGCCGTGCAACTAGTGATATGAAGACTCGACAGTGAAATAAAAGTGCACACCATAACAAACAATTCTAAGTGAAATCTTTGTCAAATGAAAAATAGGGTATGCCACTACATGAAATGCATAAATATATATTCCTTTCCGAATGCCAATGCAATCCTTCCTATATGAAATCCTAAACACAACTCTCATCCAAGCAATCCAATGCAAGTACCTCCTCAAATCCATATCTAAGACGCAACTAAGAGTGCAACTACTTTGTATTTTTCAATATAAAAGAATGAAAAATGCAATAAAAGTCATCTAAAACTCTCAGTCTCTGCAGCAAGTATAAAAGACAAGCCCAGCAAGACACCAAGACAAAAAGAGTAATGCACTAATGGCAAAACAAAAAGGAAAAATGACTAAAACTACTTTCAAAGAAAAATCAATGAAAAAGCAGTCTCTGGTCACAAAAGAAGAATCCAACAGACAACATCAGACCCAAGGAAGACCCAACCACACTCACAACCCACCCAACAACTTCCCATAACATCAAACTCACCAAAATGTTAGAATAATCAACCCATAGTTTACCCATTTAGACATTAATTTAATTATTTATGTCTTATTATCCTAGTTCATGTGTCCCACCTTGTGCAAGTTGTCATTTGCCTATCTATAATGGTCAAACATGCCTTATTTGACTCATGTAGTGCATGGGAGAGCTAAAGGAATCAATTCTGCTTTATTCTTGGCCTCCTAGGCGCCCTTCTGCTTTTTCTGCTTTATTCCCTTCTTTTTCAGTGTTTTAAGGCAAAAGGGAAAGCTAGACTAGGCGAGGTTGACTAGTTTTTTGTCCTACACATACTCCTCTCTTTCCTCCATGCAAAAGCATGTATGAACTTCCATTCCACCACTCTTTAGCTTTCCTAAGCCATTTTGCAATTCGTGAGCTCCATGACAGATTTGGGATCAGCTTTTTACACATATCGGCGATTTGCTTATTTTTAGTAAGCCTGCTTTATGCTAGATTTGAATTGCTCCTTGTGAATTCGAATCCCTGATGTATGTTATTTATTCAGCAACCTATGTTATTATAGGGTTGGCTATTGTACACTGATTTAATACAGTTTAGTGTTTAGCTCCAATTTTCAGTCTCTTTGTGAGTGATTTTGCATGATCAATTGTTAATTGTTGTGAGTAAAATTAATCTATCACCTGGTTCAATTTCCACATGGTATCAGATCCATTGTATATTGTTTCTCTCCTTTAAAAATTGTTTTCCAGGTTCGACATCAGTGACTGGGAGCCTTCTACTAACAGCCGGGACAGATTTTCTAAGCTATGGACCAATCACAGAAAACTATCTTGACTCCCTTCAATTTCTTTGAATGGAAAGCAGAGATGGAGATACTGTTGAGAGAGAAAGGCCTCTACAGGGTGACTATGGAAACAGAAGCAGAGCCCAATGCAGCTGCAGAGAAGATAAAATGGCACAACAGGAGGGATGAGGCTTATGGCCTCCTGTGTCTGAGTATTTCCAGAGACCTCCTTTTCCATCTTGATGGATTGACATCACCGAATGAAGTATGGGAGAAGCTTGCTGATCTTTTTGGAAAGATAGATGAGATGAGGGGACATCAAATTGAAAATGAACTGATTTCTCCGAGTCCAACGAGCTTTGAATCCCTGCAGCTATATTTCTCCATGTTCAAAGCACTAGTTTTGCAGCTGAAACAGTGTGGTATCGAAAAGAAAGATGATAAGCTCATACTGGCCATCCTCTCAAAGTTGGGCCCTGATTATTCAGTGTTTGTTTCGACCTTGTATGCCACAAAACTGATAGCTCGAACCTGGAAGATGCCTAGCCTTTCTTGCATATTTCATGGAATCTCTCACACAAGAACAAGACAAGCTGGTGATGATGGGCACCATCAAACCATCCAAATATCAAGCTTTGATTGCTAGAGATTCGAAGGTGGATTCAAAAGGCAAAAAGAAAGCTAAAAATCCACCTGAGAAAAAGAGAGACAAGAAAGAGTCTCTGGAGGATCTCTAAGGTCCCAAGAAGAATTAGCAGAAGAAGAAGAACAAAGGTGAAATGAACAAGTGCGCATACTGCAATAAGGGCAATCACTCTGAAATCTCTTGTATGAAAAAGCAGATAGACATGCTGACCCAACTCCTGGAGAAGAATGGCATCTCCCTTCCAGAAATCTCAAAGAAGAGAGAAGGAGGATCAAGTTCAGATGACAGAGAGAGAGTTCATGCTCTAGTTGCTGGCACATCAAGCTCACCCAGTTTTATCATTGATTCTGGAGCTTCAAGACACAGGGTTTCGACTAAGGATGCCTTCTCCTCACTGGACATGTCGAAAGGACCATCTATTGTACTGGGAGATGACTCTCTCACTGAAAGTAAAGGCAAAGGAAGGATAGATCTTGATCATGGTCAGTTCAGCAATGTGTTGTATGTTCCTGGTCTCGCCTCCAACCTCCTGTCAGTGTACCAGATGACCCACACTGGGTCTCCTAAGAAGGTCATATTCTCCCCCGATGAAGTTGAGATCACAGAGATCTCAACTGGTAGAGTCATTGCAAAAGGAGTT
Source organism: Pseudotsuga menziesii (assembly GCA_001517045.1). Taxonomy (NCBI): domain Eukaryota; kingdom Viridiplantae; phylum Streptophyta; class Pinopsida; order Pinales; family Pinaceae; genus Pseudotsuga; species Pseudotsuga menziesii. The sequence goes on from LPNX010998963.1 coordinate 263,851, forward strand.
GCAAATCATGCTCAAAAGGTATACATGCTCTCACACTTCCTACCTTACTCAAACCCCTTTGCTCTTCTCATTCATGCTAATGAAGCCAGCAAGCTGTGGCATGAAATATTTGGCCACCTAAATTACAAGTATATTTATGATCTTAGTGAAAAAGAGATGGTCATAGGGTTGCCTAAGATAAAATTTTCCAAAGGAGTCTGCCAAGGTTGTATCCTAGGAAAACACCCAGAGCACAAATTTGAGAGAGCTAGTCATGAGAGAACCTCTGCACCCCTTGAGATGATCCACAATGATGTTTCTGGCCCATTCCCTCATATTTCCATGAGTCAGGAAAAATATGCATTGAATTTTATTGATGACTTTTCCAGGTATTGCTAGGTTCACTTCCTGAAACACAAGTCTGAAGTTTTTCGCCTATTCAAAGTCTTTAAGGCTTTGATTGAAAAACAGTCTGGAAGGAAAATCAAGGCCCTCAGATCTGACAATGGTGGTGAGTATGTCAAGTTTGAGTTTATTAATTATTGTGCAGATGTAGGTATTCAGATGCAGCATTCTATCCCTTACACACCACAGCAAAATGGTGTTGCTGAGAGGAAGAACAGATCATAGAAGGAGATAGCAACATGCATGATGTGGGCCAAAACTTTGCCACCAAAGTACTGGGATGAAGCTATCAAATGTGCAGCCTATATCCAGAATAGGGTGCCTCACAAGAAGCTTGATGTTATGACTCCCTTCAAAGCATGGAGTGGGCACAAGCCAGATGTGACCCATTTCAAGATTTTTGGCTCAAAGGCTTGGGCTAGAATTCCAATAGAGAAGAGGAAGGATTTGCAGCCCCAAAGCCAAGAGTGTCTTTTTGTTGGATACTCTAAAGATTCAAAAGGGTACAATTTGATAAATTTGAGCACAAACAAAGCCTTCATTGAAAGGTGTGTTCAATTTGAAGAAGAACCCCTTGCAGCAGTGGAAGTTGGTGAAGCCTCTTCACCACCTGAACCTCAAGAAGTAAGTAAAGAGTTTGTTGAACATGCTGATTCTGATTTGTCTGATGGAGATGAGTTTATTGTAGACCCTAACATCCCTACAAGGCCAAAATGGGCAGCCAAGACACTACATGCAGCAGGAGAGCTAGTTGGGGATCCCAATGACCCAAGGAGGACTAGATCTCAGTTTGAGAGTGGTCTGTGCATGAAGGATCCTATGTTTGCTGAAAAATGCTATTTGATGGTGGAGTCTGATCCTCAAACATATGAAGAAGCAGCAGGAGATATAATATGGAAAACATCCATGAAGGAGGAGTTCAGCTCACTCCAGAAGAGCAACACATGGGAGCTAGTGGATCTTCCTCCAGGAAGAAAACTAGTACAGTGTAAGTGGGTCTATAAGACCAAATTTGTTGCTGATGGTTCACCACTAAAGTAAAAGGCTATATTGGTAGCCAAGGGCTACTCACAAGTTCATGGCATAGATTACAATGAGACCTTTGCCCCAGTGGCAAAGATGGATTCCATCAGGCTAGCACTAGCCATTGCAGCCTCAAGGCAATGGGAGTGTTACGGAGAGAAATTGCTATGGCTTGGGGTACCACAATAGATAGCTAGACTCCAGAAATCAATATTTCCCAATATGAAATAGAAATAAAATGTCTAACACTAAAGGATCGAACCTCATACCTTATTCCAGTCGGTTGAAGTAGATCCCCGTTGAGCTTTCCAATCTTCAGCTTGAATTGTTATAGCACGTCCTCAACAACAAGTAAACAATACAAGCATACTATATTTCATGGTGTTAGATCTATTCTAGAATATATAATCAATAATGTAAAAGCATTTGACATATTCCAATGGATACAATATTCATTCAAATACACATTACTGGACAGGAAAAGATATTTCTATTAATATGAATCAGAGATTACAAGTGACAACCTCTGACGGCACGTCTGTGAACCGGAGAAACTGAATCCCCCACTTGGGCCTCCACCACCTCAATACTCCATCACTTCGATAGCAAGCTCACTAGCAAAAGGAAAGCTTGGGAAGAAAACAACACTGCTCCAAGGGACAAAGGGATGCAGACTCAAGCATAAGTTCTGGCAACAATGGACTATAGTTTCGTTACTCTCAATTCTCTCTTATGCTTTCAATGTCTCAATGGGTTCCTTATATATCTTTTCAAAGGGGTACTGAAAGGTCGAATCTATGCGATCTCAAGGCATATGGAAGTCTAGGAGTCATATGAGTCGGATCCAAGTCAAGGAACACTCCAAAAGGATTTGGATTATATACACATCCCGATGTACGTGACTATAGAGGGAATATCCACGTATGTACATGGTTATCGGGGAAAAAGCAACGTATATCACTTTTATTATGTTTTTAGGGATGGTCAAGGATACATCAAAAGACAAAAGGTGGTCCATAGGGGCTAATGAGTCTGCAGTGGGACAGGGGAAGGCCATACAATGTGTGATTCACCTAGTGTGGTGAAATCCACTATAATAGGGAGGTACATCACATGGATGTAAAATATGCCTTCCTGAATGGAGATCTCACTGAGGAGATATATATGCAGCAGCCTCAAGGTTTTGCTACTAACCCTTCTCTTGTGTGCAGGTTGAGAAAGTCATTGTATGGGCTAAAGCAAGCCCCCAGGGCTTGGTATGCCAAGATCGATAGCTTCTTTCTATCACTGAATTTTGTTCGGTGCAAATGAGATACAAATGTCTATTTGAAGTTAGTTAATGGTTCATTAATGATAATTTTGTTATATGTTGATGACCTCCTCATTACAGGAAGCTCACAGGCTGAGATTGCTTCCTTAAAAGGAGCTATGAACCAAGCCTTCTCCATGACAGATTTGGGGCTCTTAAGTCAATTTTTGGGGCTTGAGATTTCTCAAACCAAAGTTGGAATCAAGGTGCACCGATCCAAATATGCATTGGACTTTCTAAACAAATTAAGAATGAAGGATTGCAAAGAAAGCAAAACTCCTTTCCTTTCAGGAGTGAAGCTGGAAGAAGTTGATTCTTCACCTATGGTAAACAATACACTGTATAGGCAATTGATTTGATGTTTGTTGTATTTGACACATACTAGAACTATTATTTGTTATGCAGTAAGTGTGGATTCTAGATACATGGATCAGCCTCATGAGATCCATTGGAAAGCAGCCGAAAGGATCCTTAACTTTGTTCAGGAAACAAGGACACATGGGATCTTCTATAAAGAAAAATCTGATCTTGATTTGATTGGATTTACTGACAGTGATTGGGCAAGTGATAGCAAAGATAGAAAGTCCACTTCAGGATATGTGTTCATGCTTGCAGAAGGGCCAATCAGCTAGTCAAGCAAGAAATAGAGTGCCATTGCACTCTCATCTACAGAATCAGAGTACAGAGGAGTTGTTAATGCAGCAAATCAATGTTTATGGTTGCAGGGTTTACTTGGAGAGTGTGGCTTCGAACCAGAGTACTCAACTACCATCTACTGTGATAACCAGTGTACCATTCAAATATGCAAAGATCCAGTTCAAAAGTAGAGAACCAGACACATTGAGATCCATATGCACTACATCAGAGAACTTGTACATGATGGCACCATTCACCTACTCTTCTGTTCATCTTCAGAACAAGTAGCTGATATCTTCACCAAAGCATTTTGTGAAAAGACCTTCAGCAATCTCAAATCACTCCTGGGGATTGCTGATCATGCTGTGAAAGCATGAGTGAAGACAATATTATACAATTTTGTTTTACAGTCCATGTTTAAGGGAGGCTTTTCCCAAGTTGGTTTTGCCTCTTTCCTTGTTTAAATGGACATGCACTATGTAAAGGGTGACTAAGACTTGTTGCTAGGCCCTATAATTTTATGATATATTACTAATAATTCAGGCTTAAGGGGGTTTGTTAGAATAATCAACCCATATTTTACCCATTTAGACATTAATTTAATTATTTCTGTCTTATTAGCCCAATTCATGTGTCCCACCTTGTGCAAGTTGTCATTTTCCTATCTATAATGGTCAAAATTGCCTTATTTGACTCATGTAGTGCATGTGAGAGCTAAAGGAATCAATTCTACTTTATTCCTGGCCTCCTAGGCACCCTTCTACTTTTTCTGCTTTATTCCCTTCTTTTTCAGTGTTTTAAGGCAAAAGGAAAAGCTAGACTAGGTGAGGTTGACTAGTTTTTTGTCCTACACATCCTCCTCTCTTTTCTCCATGCAAAAGCATGTATGAGCTTCCATTCCACCACTCTTTAGCTTTCCTAAGCCATCTTTCCAATTTGTGAGCTCCATGACATATTTGGGATCAACTTTTTACACCTATGGGGGATTTGCTTATTTTTAGTAAGCCTGCTTTATGCTAGATTCGAATTTCTCCTCATGCATTCGAATCCCTAATGTATGTTATTTATTCAACAACCTATGTTATTACAGGGTTGGCTATTGTACACTGATTTAATACAGTTTAGTGTTCAGCTCCAATTTGCAGTCTCTTTGTGAGTGATTTTGCATGATCAATTGTTAATTGTTGTGAGTAAAATTAATCTATCACCTGGTTCAATTTCCACACAAAAGGTAGGATGTATGCAATTGTTTAAATAACAACTGCATATATATGTGACTTTTGGCCAAAAGCCTGAGTGTATACGCGGATTTTGGCCAAAAACCTTCGTGTATACGCGACGTTTGGCCAAAAATCCGTGTATGTACATGACTTTTGGCCAAAAACCTGCGTATATAGAGAAGGCAGTGGTAAAAATCAGGCCAAGGGTCAAACCAATAAAGGGGAGTGTCAATGGATGAACATACTATTAAATGCAACATAGAAACTAGGAGAAACAAAGAGCAACTCAATAATATCAAGCCCATTGTGCCGATAAAAACCCCCAAATAAAAACAAGGAACATCCACAGCGGAGTTTCCAATTCTGTTACAGAGATAAATTCCTATGGCTTGGGGTACCACAACAGATAGCTTTGACTCCAGAAATCAATCTTTCCCAATATGCAATAGAAATAAAATGTCTAACACTAAAGGATCAGACCTCGTACCTTATTTCGGACGGTTGAAGTAGATCCCCGTTGAGCTTTCCAATCTTCAGCTTGAATTGATATAATACTTCCTCAACAACAAGTAAACAATACACGCATACTATATATCATGGTGTTAGATATATTCTAGCATATATAATCAATAATGTAAAATCATTTGACATATTCCAATGGATACAATATTCAATCAAATACACATCGTTGGACAGGAAAAGACAGTTCTTATTAATATAAATCAGAGATTACAAGATAGATACAACCTCTGACGGCACGTCTGTGAACTGGAGAAATTGAATCCCCCACTTGGGCCTCCACCACCTCAATCCTCCATCTCATGATAGCAAGCTCAGTAGAAAAAGGAAAGCTTGGGAAGAACACAAAAATGCTCCAAAGGGACAAAGGGATGCAGACTCAAGCATAAATTCCGGAAACAATGGACTATAGTTTCGTTGCTTTCAATCTCTCTATATGCCTTCAATGTACCAAGGGGTTCCTTATATAGCTTCACAAGGGATAATGAAGGGTCGAATCCGAGCGATCTGAAGGCATATGGAAGGCCAGGAGTTGAATAAGTCAGATCCATGTCAAGGAAAACTCCAAAAGGATTTGGACTATGAACACATCCCGATGTACGCGGTTATATGGGTCAAACCCGCGTATGTACATGGTTATCGGGGAAAAAGCCACGTATATCATCTTTTATATAGTTTTAGGGATGATCAAGGAAACATCAAAGGATAAAATATGGTCCATGGGTTCTAAAGAGTCTACAGCAGGATAGGGGAAGGTCATACAAAGTGTGATTCACCTAGAGTGGTGAAATCCGCTATAACAATGACTTAAAAATATTGAAACAAAACTAGATGGTAGAAAATATGTATAAACAAAAAATAATAAGTCTTGTGTGATGGAGACCAATAGGTCTCCAAATATATGATAAGGATTTTCCTTTCATCCTTTGCTTAAAACATAAAGCCAACAACCCAACACAACTAGAAAACATATTTTGAGTGTCTTTCTGAAATTTAATCTAATTAAGAAAGTTCCAGAAAATTCCTTTATGTAAAAGAATTCTTTTATAAAGCAACAATGGAAACAAAATATCTTCCATTTTTAAATAATTTGAGATGTTATTTTAAATAGAAAATACCTGCAATATTTAAAAGGAACATAAGGATTAAAATAAAAATATAGTCTTGGACATATATACAAAGAAAAAATTCTGTCCAATATTACTCAAGAAAGAGGAGGAGATGAAGAAGCCACTTCTTCACCTACTAACCCAATTTAGATTGATGAGTTAAATTATGAATGAACTCGTACTTAGAAATAGGTTTATGTTATACCTTCAACTAACTTCCATTTACCACAAATGAAGCTTGTTCATCATCAATTGTTCTTATTTTTAAAAAACCATTATTAAAAAAATTCAGAATTTCACATTACCCCATGGTATTTTCCTTTTTATAGGCTATCATTTGTTGTTATAACAATTTTTCTAAGAGTTTGTATTGGGAAGAAGGCATGAAGCTTTTTTTTAAATATTATACTTTACTAAGAAAGGAAAAAAATGAAGTTGCATTAATTTCTAAACTAAACATGGAACTTTTTTTATTTATATACATATTTTCCTATTCTATCTAAGAGGAAGGAAAACATTTATATTCAAGTATATGAAATATTACACTATAACCACGTGCGAAGTAAGGTGAAAAATATACCTTTATCCACATATGAAAAAAAATATTGCAAAGGTTACCTGGATATGGAAAATGAACCAAGTTACTTGTTTATGCATCATAACATGTTCAAAGAAAGAATAGGATTGGATCAGGTTACCGTTTGGAACCAGCTTTTGATGTAGTATTAATAATCACCTCCCTTCATAATGGTACGCATGCCTCTATCTCATAGATTTTTTATTTCATTAATACATGTTGGAGTTGTTGTCATGCATGTTGAGAACTCCTCAATTTCAACTTGTTCTCCATCAGAAGAATTCCCCATTTTGTCAATTTCCTCTACAATTTGGTAAGGAATATATTTTTGTGGCTCTTGGTACTTTGGTTCACTTGTTGTGTCACGAGAGGTAGATAAAATGTTAAATACTGTCGGGATGTGTTCTACCTGATAAGAAGAAATTCCAACCCCTGATAGGATTTGAGCAAGTTACCCAAATTGATGGTCACCTATGAATCCATTTTGTTGGTTGTTTTGTTACTATCTTGCACAAGGATTAGTGTCTAGGATTCTTACAACACTGATTCTTTTAAAATGTTTTTTTAATGATTGTAATCAAGACTATATACCACTAAAAAAATACTTGTGTAAATTAAACACACTGTACTTGCATGAAATTAAATTGCGGTAAGTAAACACACCCAAACTTGCTGAAAGAAAAACACACTTTTGAAGAAAAATAAATCAAACATGTGAAAAAGTAAAGTGGATGTGTCATGATATTACCCCACATAAATAACATAGTGAATTCATCTTTGATTCTTATCATTTTTCCCTCCCCCTTGTTGTGTAATGTAAGGGAAACCTATCTACCCCTATCTACCTAGACTTCACCCCTTTAGCACCTTCCCGACAACGGTGCCAAAAATGTCAGGAAAAATATATAACGAATTAATTTTCCTTCAATTTAATTATCAACCAAAGTAGGTAAACTTTGAGTTTCTACACTGTGTGTGCAGGAAAAGACATTCTATGGCTAAATTCCCATGATAATTTCAAAGATATATGAGATCATTCAAAATTGATCTAATTTACTAAGAATCCAATTTTGTTAATGCTAAAACGAAATAAAAAAACTAATTTATTCATTTATTCACTAAGCAAAAACAGATTAAATTCTAATTTACAAAAACATTCATACATCAAGACAAGTTATAACTCATTTGAATCAATCGAGAAGAACTCCTATGTTTATTAGCCAAAAACAACTCTACAATTAACACTTCATCTACTTCCACTTATCTTCCTAATGGAAAGGAGCTAAGGCTATTCCAGTTTTTCAAATTAAAACAGTTCATTAAATTAAACAACCAAAGGATAGTTCAACATAACCTTATTCTTATAATAAATCAGCTCAATCTTCTGAACTTTCCTAGATAGTGGGACAACCTATCTTGCAAAATGAAGAAAAATCTTATGAATCCAAAGGTTATTGTAACATGAATGTTAATCACAATTCATCACTACTAATTTCAAACACAACATAAATGGGTTGTATTTTTAACACAACTATTATAAAATGATAATGATTTCTAAAATTACTATCCTCAAAGAAAATGGTAAGTTATACAACAACAACAAATTTTGATCTAGGAACTTCTCAAATCACCAAATAATCTATGGTATTTTGAGACTAATGAAAGCAGCTTAACACACACACACACACTATTATTAAATTCCAAGAATTATTACACTATATGCTCTAACTATAGAGGCACTTAATTGAATCTACAACATGATCTACCAGAAAGAAGACTCAGATTTGAAAATGCTCCTATCTAGGTAAATTTATAACTTTATCTGCTTAATTAGTGAAGGAAAACTAAAATATGGGAATTCCCTTTATGAATTACTATACGATATTACTAGAATCAAAAGATTAGTTCCATCACAACAAATATCTACATAAAGGTTAAGTCTATTGTGAACCAATTAATATAATGAACGGGTTACCTTATTTTCCAAACCATACACAAGCAAATAAATAATAAAGCTACAACTTTGCACTATGAATTTTGCATATTTAATACTGAGAAACATACATTAACAGGAAGTAATATTTAAAAGCACCATATGAAAAAAATTTATACAATGATATAAAAAAATAAAATTACTAATAGAGTGCATAAATACGCATAGTGGTTGAAGGCCGTCCCCCCTTCAAACTTTGTCAAGCTAAAGGTTAAGAACTCAAATGAAAGTACATAAGGAAATTTTATTATTTCAGTCAAAGTTTACAACATTTATGCATATCCTCCCATCCACAACTTTTATTTATACACACTAATATCCTAAGGATAATATAGAACGGAGTCGCCATAGCTTTGGGTCATTTAACAGGTCATTGATTTTATGAAACTGGTAAAACCCTAATTATGGGAAAATTACATCTATTCAGGCACGTTTTTTTGCCAAATCTATTAAGAAATTGGATAAATTGCATGTGGCTAGAGGTAAATGACCATTTTTCAGAAGTGGGTTTTGAAATTTTTTCATGGATTGCTAAGAAATTGACCCTAAATTTTGCTTCCTAGAGAGATGACCAAAAAAACCACTCTCGTATTGCTTGAGATTGTGGCCACAGCTTCTTGAGAGAATAAGGAAGTTGAGCAATAGCTAGTAGCTCATAATCCATATCGAAAAAACCAAGTGCAAAAACCATGTGTGGGTTTCAACAAAAGAATTCTCTTAGTATATAAAGCAACGATACCTTGCACTGAGGTTGCCAGAACAAGTGTTGGATTAGGTACAATATTGGGTATCAATTCAAGTGAAGGATTAGATTCATAGATATGCATAATAAACAAAGATTATATATACCAAGAATTATTCATTAGATAAGACCTTTGAAATTATTTCTTAAAAATGAATGAAATAAGTGAAATAGTAGTAAAAATACCTTACCAAAAGCTTCATGAACTAGACTTCAAAATTTATATTAATGAAGCTTAAATAGATGATAAACATAGAGAAAATCGATTTAAATGCTTGGTTCCTTATTTGACATTTAGGCATAATATAGACAAAGTAGGGAGCCATAAAATATACACATTAATGTTAAGAATCCATACACACAATAAATGTTGTAACAAAGTTCTAGATTCAAATATTTGTAACTTATAATGTTTTCATTATACTGGTTATTAGGCCCAAAAAGTCCCATTTGTTTCCTCAAATTCACTAGAATGGATTACAATTTCATGTATTACTTATAAACATAAATTGTTGCACACATATATAAATTTAGTTATTAATTTTATATTTGTCTGCATGTTATAACTTTTATAACAGAAGCTTAAAAATATAGAGATCAAACAAACAAATATGTGAATAATGGAAAACACATAAAATGAACAATGATATTTTACGTGGTAAAACCATCGAGAGGGAAACATCCCTAAAGCAAGTGTATCGATCTTCTTGTTATTCAAAGATGGAGTTTAAAATCTTCTCTGCAACATCATACGCTTATATTTTTTCTTTAGGATTGACATAAGCTCTTAAAACATAATCAATTCACCCCTATGGTGTTATTCATAGTCATATACAATTGTTTATTCTAATTTTTGTTGCCTTAATAATGCAACAAAAATAAAATACAAAAAAACTAAATAATGTTAAATCCATTAACTAGAAAATTCAGTTTTTGCTAAACTTGAAAATTCCAACTCATATTTTTGGGATATTAGAAATCATCCTTATCAACAAACTTCATATTGATAACAATTTACCTGATACCTTAACAATTTACCTGATACCTTTCTCTTTCTCTTTCAACATGTTTGTTGTAATCCAATAGAAGATATGCACCACTGTAGCTTCTCTAATGTGACTGGTTTCATGAAAACGTCTACAAAATGCTTTTGAGTGTGGACCTTTTAAAGAAGTACTCCACCTTCATTGGTAACCTGTATTACAAAATGATACTTCACATAAATGGATTTTTTTTACCGTGATAAGATGGGTTTTTAGCCAAATGAATAGCACTTTGACTATCATAGAAAACTTTTACCTTATTTTGTATCCTTCTAAACTCACCAATCAAACCTTTCAACCATATTTCCTCTTTGCAAGCATGCGAGGAATATATATATTCATCCTCTATAGTGGATAAAGAAACAACATATTATAGCTTTGACATCCAACTTATTGCAAGAGTAAAGGCATAACCTGAAATGGATCTCCTCTTGTCCAAGTCACCTACAAAATATGAATCAACATAACACAAAAATTCATTAATTGAATCATTAAAGGTAATACAATAGTTTATTGTACCTTTGAGGAACATAAGGAACCATTTCATTGGTTCCCGATACTATTTTCCTAAATTTGACATGTATCTAATAACAACACCAACCACATGTGAAATATGTTCTATTATAGACCATCAAATACATCAGACTTCCTACTGCATTAGAGTATGGTATATGAGACATATATTACTTTTATTTGTCATTACTAGGACACAAACCCAAACAAATATTATAATGGGAAGAAGAATGGATGTTAATTGGTTTCACCTTATTCATACCAAATATTTGAAGCATTTTCTCGAGATAGTTCTCTTATGATAACCAAAACTTACCATTTTTTTCTTTCTCTTTGTATCTCCATTCCTAAGATATGTTTTGTTGCTCCTACATCCTTCATAAGACAACATCGGCCAGTTTGGAACATGGTTCCTTCAATGATTCTTATGAATTATTTCTTACAGATGAACATTTTTTGAGTGTGAGGACCCTGCAGCAAATAATTAATCAAATACATGATATAGCAACAGAACTCAAAAATCACTTTTATATTAATCGCAGGCCACTTCGAGGGGGCAACCTCCTTTGAGCAAGCTCAATACAAAATAACTTCACGGTGCCTTCCTTGGCCTCAACACACACTTATATACTAAAAATAGGTGCCAATACTATGGGTCAAAACCATGGGCCAATATAAACTATGGATCAAAACCATGCGCCAATACTATGGGTCAAAACCATGGGCCAATATAAACTATGGATCAACAAATACTACAGGCGGCTTACAAAGCATATGCGCCCAACAACAATAACACAAACTATGTATCAACAATTACTATGGGACGACTTACAAAGCATATGCATCCAACAACAATATACTAACATGGTAAGGAGAAGGATTGACATGGGTTCCTAACATCCCCTCCCCCTTAGAAAAAGCTTTGTCCTCAAATCTTTAGATGTGGAAATTGTCGCTGAATCTGAAGGAGTGGTTCCCATGTAGCATCCCCGGGCTACATTCCGTGCCATTGAATTAAGACCTCTGTGATAGAGCGAGAGCGAAGCTGACGAGTGCGCTTATTGAGGACAGCCTTCAGCTCCAAAAAGATGGATCCTTCATTATCCAGTTCTAGTAAAATAGTTTGGCCTTTGATGTTGGTGTCAAAAAAATTCTTCAGACAAGAGACATGAAATACTGGATGAATGCAGGAAGAAGGCGGAAGTTCCAATTTATAAGCAACAGACCCAATCTTCTGAAGAATCCTATATGGCCCATAGAACTTTGGAGTGAGCTTATGACGGCCTTTAAGTTTTAGTGAGGATTGCTTGTAAGGCTGGAGATGAAGAAAAACCATATCACCGCCTTCAAAAGTGCGCTTAGAACGGTGCTGATCAGCTTGTTGCTTCATGCGATTTCTTGCCATGTGAATATTTTCACGCAAAATGTGAAGAACCTCATCATGGTTTCGAAGGACCACGTCAACTGCCTGTTCTGGAGAACTGCTGGGGGTGTAAGGAAGAAGAACTGGCGGTGCCTGACCATAAACTACTTCATATGGAGTCATTTTAGAGGCAGTGTGGTAAGAGGTATTGTACCACCATTCAGCGAGAGGGAGCCACTTTTCCCACTGATTTTGTTGCTCAGAGGAGAAGCAACAAAGATAAGTTTCCAAGAATTTATTGATAATTTCAGTCTGACCATCTGTTTGTGGGTGATAACCTGAACTCATCTGCAGTTTGGTGCCAGTGTGGTGAAAGAGTTCTATCCAAGAATGACTGGTGAAAGTCGCATCACGATCCGAGACAATGGAAGAAGGCATTCCATGAAGACGAAAGATCTGGTCCAGGAAAATTTGAGCAATGGAGGAGGCTATATAGGGATGGCTGAGAGCACAAAAATGACTATATTTGGAGAGGCGATCAACCACAACCAAAATGACAGTCTTCCCTCCAGATTTAGGGAGCCCTTTAAGGAAATCCATAGAAATATCTATCCATATCCGGGTAGGTATGGGCAAGGGTTCGAGAAATCCCGGAAGGGGTGTTGTTTCACCCTTATTGTGCTGGCAGGTATCACATTCAGCCACCATCTGTTGAATTGTCCTTTTCATGCCCTGCCAAAAGAAGTTGCACCGTGCTTGTTCATACGTTTTGAGAAAACCAGAGTGCTCAGCTGATGGAGAAGCATGGAGTTCATAGAAGATAGCTTGTTGAAGAGCTGTGTTCTGGGGAAGCACCAGACGACCCTTGTATCTCAGTGAAGCACCATCCCAAGAGTAATGTGGGATAGCAGAAGGGTTGTTGTCCAACCGTTGGATGATTTGAGATAATGAAGAGTCATTGACATAACCATGTTGAACCGATTGCAACCAATTTGGAATAGGCATAGAAATAGAGGAAAGAGAACCTTGGTCATCAAATGTGCGAGAAAGGGCATCCGCCACAATATTGTCCTTACCCTTCTTATAAGTGATCTCATAGTCATAACCCATGAGGTTGGTAACCCATTTCTGTTGTGCTGGGGAGGATACACGCTGTTCTAGGAAATATTTCAGACTCTGGTGATCAGTCTTGATGTAGAAATGATTCCCTAAGAGGTAGGGTCACCACTTTTGTACTGCATGCAAAATAGCCATCATTTCCTTCTCATATGTAGAGGCAGCTAAATTCTTATCGGAAAGGGATTTGTTGGTGAACACAATGGGGTGTTCATCTTGAAGGAGAACAACACCAAGTCCATTACCGCAAGCATCACTCTCAATAGTGAAGGGCCTGATGTTGGGAGGAATGCTTCCAGGAAGGAGCTGAATACGATGGTCCTCTGGTCGTGAAGGTGGAAGTCCCACTGGTTCAGCAAAAACACCTGTATATTGATCCAGAATTTGTTGAAGATCCAAAGGAGTAGTGGGGGCCGCTGGTGGTTGCTTTTGAATGGAATGGAGCTGAGCGATGACACCATGGGAACTCTTCTTAAGGATTTTTTCCATGCGATGTGAACTGATGATGCTGAGAGACCCTGGTTGTAATCCTTTAAATGTGTGTTTTTGTCCATCGGGGGAGAACTACATCCAAAGTTCAGAAAAATCCCATAATATGGGGCCAAGTGTGCGCAGCCATTGAGCACCCAAAACCACATCACATCTGCCTAAGGTCAAGGCAAACATGTCAAAGCGGAGGTTATAATCTCCCATAGAGATATGCACATTACGACACTTCCCTTTGCAAGTTAAGGTGCCCCCATTGGCAACCATGACTTCAAAGTTGGAGCAAGGATGGATAAAACAATCAGCTTGTTTGGCGATCCGAGGGTCAATGAAATTATGAGTGCTGCTAGAATCAATGAGTATTGTAAGAGGAAGCTTCTTGAAGTAACCGTGTACCCGCATTGTTTGGGGGGCCGTGACTCCAGCTAAAGTATGGAGGGATATCTCGGGCTGGTCGTCCTGAGATGGACGGTCAGTAGGTGGCTCCTGAATGTCAACTGGGGCATCCATTATATCGGGAGCTTCTTCACCAATTTCAGGGGCAGGTGGAGAATCCACATCCAAGAGATAGAGATTTTGTTGAACACATCGATGTCCCCGATTGAATTTCTCATCACAATTATAAAAAATCCCTTTTTCTCTGCATGCCTGCATCTCTGTTTCAGACAAATGCTTGATTGGAGGTGAGCGAGGAGCTGGCGGAATGGGAGGTCATTGAGAACCCATATTTCGGAAGGGAACAAAAGAGGATTTGGAGCATTGTTGGGCTGCCAGCTTGTCTTCTGCCAACTTAGCCAACCCCAGGGCTTCCATCATTATGTTGGGACTGAACATTTTGACCTCAGAGCAAATTGCATCCTTTAAACCACTGATAAAACAACTCTGGTAGAAGTCATCAGGTAATCCTTCAGTGTGATTAGCTAGTTTCTCAAATTTAGTTTGATACTCTTTCACAATGCCAATTTGGAAAAGTTTAGTGAGGGCTCCTGTGAATTCATCAAAAGCACTAGGACCAAATCGTTGCAAAAGGAGCTGGAAAAAATCAAGCCATTTTGGCTCTTCATGAGCCTTGATGTACCAACGATACCATTGAAGAGCTTCCTCTTCCAAATGAAAGGAGGCAAGTGGAACTTTGTTGACATCGAAAGTATTATGAAGACTGAAATACTGTTTTGCATGATGGATCCATCCAGTCGGATCAGTACCAATGAAGCGAGGAAAATCTAGCTTCGGACCGCAAAAATTGCTGGAAGAAGAGAACCCATTGTCTGATGAAGACTCGGACTGTCGTGAAGGGTAATGTGGGTTTGAGTAAGTTTTGGATAGTGTCGAAAGGACAGGGAAGCAAAAAATGGGGATTTTAGCAGCGGGGTGAAAGAATGAGAAAATTTGATAGAGAGGGACAAAGAAGCAGAATGAAGAAAGGAATACGGTGGCAAAATTTGAAGGCGTTTGGGTGAAAATCGAAGGAGTTATGGAAAACCCTAAAAATATACAAATGTGGGATTTCACGTCTTGGGAAGTGGAATTTGGGATAGGGTATTCAGGAATGAAATATGAACAATGGAATTGCAGAGGTGTCAGTGAATTTTTAGGGAAAACAGAGTTGAAACCAAGGAGATATGGCCGAAAAACAGATTTTTATACTCGTTTTTTTTTGTTTTTTTGTTTTTTTTTGAGGAAGGGATCTGCAATGGCGTGAAAGTGATCGAAAACAGTGGAATCTGCAACAGCGTGAAAGTGATCGGCAACAAATGGATCTGCAACAATGCGGAACTGACCGGCAACAGTTCTGGACAAAGGAAATCTGCGATTGTGCAACTGAAAATAGATATGGACCCTAGGTATGTGCGGATTCCTATCGGTTCAAGGGATTCACTCGGCCACAAATGCTGTCTGACGGCTTACGTATTAGGGTAGTACCCCTCACTCCACAGCTCAGGTAAAACTGATAACTGCTTGGCCACAAACGACAGCTCTTGGTTTACCTCACGGGTGGGAACTAGTCAATCAGGTAGGGGTCGTTGCCCTTTTCGCTGGCAGGTCCTCTCAATGGGCCAGCTACTTCGGCGTTCTTGTGGTACTCCTCACAATGCGTTTTAGGGATTATTCCCAAGTACTTCCCAAAGTTAAGCAGATAGGGATTATTCCCAGATCCGAACCTGCAACAGAAGCGAAAAAAAAAAATTGGGCAGAAATTTCACCCAACGAGCCCAAGAAAGTGCTCTGATACCAGATGTGAGGACCCTGCAGCAAATAATTAACCAAATACATGATATAGAATCAGAACTCAAAAATCACTTTTATATTAATTGTAAGCCACTTCGAGGGGGAAACCTCCTTTGAGCAAGCTCAATACAAAATAACTTCATGGTGCCTTCCTTGGCCTCAACACACACTTATATACTAAAAATAGCGCCAATACTATGGGTCAAAACCATGGGCCAATATAAACTATGGATCAAAACCATGCGCCAATACTATGGGTCAAAACCATGGGCTAATATAAACTATGGATCAACAAATACTACAGGCAGCTTACAAAGGATATGCACCCAACAACAATAACACAAACTATGGATCGACAATTACTATGGGATGACTTACAAAGCATATGCGTCCAACAACAATATACTAGCACGGTAAGGAGAAGGATTGACATGGGTTCCTAACATTGAGATATTTTGGGTTGTAATGTTTCACGCATGTGGGTTTTGTTGTATCTGAGGATTTTTTTGGCACAGATTCTATTTTTGTAGCCTCCTTTTGGCACTGTGGATCTGAAACACTATCGATCTATGATGTATGAGATAAGTAAATAAGGAATGATGAATGATTGTACTTTTATGTGAATGATGTGAATCACAACAACACTTAGTATTTTAATGTATGTCAATATGAATATATATTGATGCAAAGAAAGATCACAATGATAACTAGAACTAGTTAATGTGTTAATGCAAATAAAGGTTATAATTAGAACTGCTTAATGTGTTAATGAAAATAAGGATATAATTAGAATGGGTTAATGGTCTAGGTGCATTGTATTTTGTTATGATCATGGATCTCTGGGTGATGTTGTGAATTAATGTGAGATAAGGTGCACAATATTCCTACTGTGGAAACGTGGTTCTGACATCCCCCCCTCAGACATATCGGGTGAGGCTGCACCTACTCTGAGTGTGCTTCTAGAAAGGGTAAAACCTTTTCAGGCCAATTTTTAAGGACTATGGGTCGATGGTTGTTGACTGTAGTGCAAATTGAACCCTTATCGACATAACTGTGTCAACACTAGTAGTATATCATTCCTATTTTTTTACCTTTATTTATACTAACAGTAGGCACTATCGACCAAAAATTAGAAAGAGGCTTTATTCCTAAAGCATGCACTATTCTAACTAAATTATTACCCATGATCAATTGAGATGTCATTTTCAACCAATGTACTATTATTCTATCATGGATCCTTTTGTTGTGGTTGTCTTGTTTTTTCATCGACTCTTCTCTTCCATCAAAGACTATTCTCCCATGACTGCTTTTGTTGCATCTCTTCTTCCTTCATCAAAGCTTCCTCTATCATGCGACCAGACTCTTCATATTCCTGAGAATAATTTTGGACGAATTATTCCTATCTTTTCCTAGGGCTAGTGTTCCCCCAACACTCACTTGTGGGGTGTCCCAAGCCACCCTAATGTAAGACTTCTATTGTGATGACCTTACTTTTAAATTCCTAAAATATTTTCACTATCTGTGTGGTCTCCTCCTATACTTCTTATTCTTTCTTCTTCAAATTATCCATAAGGGAAGTATTGATATGTTCCGACATTCTAAGTCATGTTGATTATATTTATTGTCACAATTTCTATTACACAGTTGAATAATTCCTATAACTCTTTATGCCTATGCCTGTAATTCAACGACCCCATCAATGTGCTTTTGTTGTTGTGTTTACAGTGTTGTGACTTGTTCTTGTACTTTTTTCATCTTGGAAGCCTTATCCATTTTCTATACTAAGGGAAGTTTGTTCATATCATTCTTCATCTAGGGCAAGTCTATCTCGGTAATGTGCAACTTCTGTGTCACTTTATCTAGTTCTTCATGTTCGATCAACTCTTTCCACGCCTGAGAAACCTGTTCAACTTCCTTGGCACACAGTGCCTCTGCCTATTTGATCTTCTTCGTAGCCTCTACCATTGTTTTCCTTATTTATTAATCCAATACCTCTAGGGGTGTACTATATTTCACTTTTGCTTATGTTACAGTAAAAAAACCGTTTACTATAACTTCTCGAACTTCCACTTTCTAAAATACAAATAATCCATGAGTTGATAAAATATATATGATGATAATATTTTACATTAAGGCTTGCCTTTATAGGCTTGAGCATGTGTAGTGAAAGGTTTCACCCTTTCACTTAGTAATTTATAACTATAGTTAATATATTAATTTATATTGGTTACACTCTTCATTAAGAGTTAGTTATTTAGTGTTTATTTATTATATATTTATGTTAATTACATTGCCTCTCCCTTGGAATTTTTTTGTCCTCAAAGCACAATTATGGAATACTTTATCCTTTGTTCTTTATCGTAATTCTTTCTCATGACATCATGTGTTGGTAGTTGCAACACTCAATGAAATAAGATGATATGTTCTTTTAAACATTGTGTGGAAATGTTGCGTCATTTGTGAAGTCATCCATCAGAGATCTACCTTTAACGGAATTGTTTGTGAATCGATTGTCGGGAGTTTTCGATTTCGTGTTTTTTCTTTGTAAGAACAATACTGGTAATTTTCCTTTTGATATTATCATGTATCATAATGACCTTGTGATTTGGATGGTGATACATAACTCAAATCGTCTCTGAAGTGTTTACTGGAAGTTCAAATTTTGGTGCTTCTAACGATTTTTGTAGTTGTTTTATGGAACCATTTTCTATTGAACATTGCTTGTAGCGATGTCACAATAAGATTTTTCTTTTGAACCTTAACGATATTTGCATTGATTCCCTTTTCTGATGTTTGAATTTGATCCTTTGATGACTTCTCTATTGTGTTAGTCATCATTCCTTTGTCGACACTTGATCTCTTCCAATCTAGCTTTTCTTGTAAAGATTTATTCTCCTTATTTAGATTCCAACTTGTATAAGAATGTTTTGATTAACTTTCTTTAGCTGTAAGAGTCTTGTTTTTAGTTTGACTTGACGATGTCATATTGATTGCCTTGATTTTTGGGTTCTCTTTCTTTTAAGTTTTTTATTTGCTCTAACAATTCCTAATTAACCCTTTTTAAGGAAGAGCTTTCTTCGTCTTTTCGTAATAATTATTTTTGAAGATATTGATTCTCCTCTTCTAATTGTTGATTGCGTTGAAACTTATCCTTGTCCTTCTTGATTTCCATAAGTAATTTCTGGTTATGATCTCTTAGATGAGATATCTCTTCTTTTTTACCTGCAATAACCTTGTTGAAATCATTCTTTATTGTCTGTATTGATTTCTCATTCCCCTGCGACAACATCTCTTTTATTTCATTGATGTCTTCAGATGATGTGACCTATGATTCTGTCTTGGTGTTAATGTCCAACAATGTGATTTTTTTCTTTTTGTAGGGGAATGTCAGAATTTTTTTTTCATCATTTAAGATAAAAGTCCCCAATGTTGTTAGCCACGGTAATCCCAAAACTAGGTCACCGTTACTACTCCACATGGATTTAACTATAAATTGTGAAAGGCGAGTCTAATCTCCAATGTTCCATTGTAAATCACTTATTGGATATTCCTTTTTATTTGAAAAGTATAACCTTTCACTTATATTTGTCCTTGAAATTTCTAACTCATTAGAAAATTCATCGCTAATATAATTATTACGTTCGCCGGGAGCAATAAAAATAGTAATGTCTTTCCCTCTAATTGTTCCTTTTATTTGGAGTAACATTGAAACATAAGTTTTTAAAGTGCTTGGAAATCTTCCTTTTTTTGTGCCATGAGACTCCATTTCTTTTGTTGTCACAATTTTCGCTAATCTTCCTTCTAGGATCCATTGATTACAACTTTTATCTTATATATTTCAATACTTAGTTTTGGATTTTTTTATATATAACTAATAATTGTAATAAATACAATTATTAAATAATAATAAAGATAGGTTTTTTTACAACACCTATATCAATTTTTTTTACACCCTTTAATAACTTAAAGACTAAAGTGAAAGTTTCACTTTTAATATTTAAATACCCTTTAATTACATTGTTAGGTGTTTTTTCTATGAAGGTTGTTCTGAAAACACTATTCATATCATTGTCACTCCCTCCAGTTAGATAATTCTGTGTATTTTGTCAAATCGGATTTTACGACATGTTCCCCAATCGAATATTTCAAATATTTCAGAGCGGCCGAGATAAGAAAAACTTTCCCGATGGCCCAGGAAAATATTGAGCTCAGCCCCATTAGCTGAGCAGATATCACACATAGAATCTAGAATTACCAATCCTTATAAGTTGATGTTTTCTGATTGTTGTGGGGATCTGTTGTTGCTGCTCGTACCTAGGAAACCAGAGGTGGGGCTTCTCGACGATCAATTTATTAGAGCCATTTATTACTATTCTCTGCAGATTATCTTTGTATACAATGGGTGGTGGGTATCTGTATCCAAGTGAGATAGAGGAGGGGAAGGAGGAAATGTTGAGCGTAACTGAGGTCTTTGGCACTAGAATTTTATTCTGCATAGGGTAAACAGAGAATAGCCCCATTTCACCAAAAAATCAGAAACAAATGTCCACTGCGTCGAATATTTTTTCTTCTAATGATACCATATGGGTGGAAAATGAATACATCGTGGAGGATTCGACATCTTTACCACATGATTACGCTAACTTGATGCAATCGTTAGTTGAAAACCCTACAAAATCTAATTCTAATGAGACTTTTGTTTCTCCACCAGCAACAACTATCATAAGTGAACAATATCTAAGTGCATTGATGAATTATGAAGGACTCCAACTTTATTTGTTGAACTGCACTAGTGTTGATCAAGTATCAACTGAGAATACAGAGGTCTCACTTTTAAGTGATGGAAATTGCATCTAAAAGGCAGGAAATGATCTTTGTAGAGAAGTTCCATATTCTAGAAGATCATATTTTGCATTTGTACAATAGAATTGTACCTAATGCTGCACAAAACCAATGCCCTAATATCAAAATCAATTTTAATACCTTGAATCACCTATCCTTGATGACAATTGGCCTCTATGGGGAAAAGCGAACGGTAGGTAGAATATTTGAATAGATGGGTGTGGTATATAATTTGATTCACATGCAAATGGAGGAAGAAAATATCAAGCCAGTTTTGAACATTGAAATTTTGAAGCAGGTCATAATCGTTTTCTAATGGCATCAAGGAACCCATATAAAAAATGCGTCAAGGAAAGAGGTTTCCAGGAATTTTATATGTTAGGTAGTGGACCTGTGTAATGATATTTATGTGTGGGTTGAATAGTATAACCTTATTGAAGCTCTGGCTACTTTTGTCTTCTCCACTTCTCATAGACAGAGATGAACTCAAAGACTCAAGATAAGCCATGTTCAAAATTCTAAAAATGATGTCAGGGTTTCTTCTGGTTTCAACCTAAACATAAGGAGTTATATCAGTAGTAGGCCACCTCCTAAAGTTCTGGCAATACCTAGACATACACTATTCTTTTCCAAGGGATATCATCACAATGCTTTTATCACTTCTAATTAAAAAGAGTCAACAAAGTATTTTGATGAGCAGTTAAAAAGAGTTAGTGTTAGTGAACTTGAGTCTGAGTTGGAACAATTGTCCAAAGACTATGATCTTTATTTCACTAGGCTAAAAAATGACGAATTCATTTTTGTTTTAGATAATTTTGCATTGCCAGAGTACCAGAGCTACATAGACTTGATGGCTAATATTTACGATCATCGTGCAGAAAATTGAAAGTTAAATCTTCAATCCAAGCTGAAGGAATTACAAGAGCAAATCTTGTAGAATTTTCTCCGCATTCTACCTGAGTACTGCAATTTTATTCTATATTTGTCTGAATATGCTTATAAAGAGAGGGAGCATGTTATAGCTCAGGAAATTCTAGTTCAAATAACTGAGTTTGCGCATCTAGAAGACCAGTTGACAACTATTTGGGGTGGCAACTCAGGTAAGCAGAAACTACTTTTCTGTGGCACAAAGATTATATTTTGTACCATGAATGAGGCATTATTAGTATCCATCATTGAAATGTCTGGAAAGTATGCTTACCCAATTTTGTTTAAAGAAGATATTCTATTGAGGGGCATAGGTGAAGGTGACATTACAAACCAAAAAGTAAGGATTTTGCCAATTGGGAAAGATGGATCTGTAAAACACCGCCCTGTACTGTCCGATGAACTACTTACTCTACAAGTTGGAAATAACAGAAATATTTTAGGGGTCATCAGATTCATCTAAATATATCTCATACAATGCACTCCATGAATGGATAAAACCTTTAGTTCCTAAAAAATTACAAAATGCACCATAGAATATTGGTTTATTGGGTTTCCTTGTGAGCAATGGCATTTTAGAGAAACCAAAGAGTTTTGGTCAGGCTATTAAAGACAAAATTTTGATGCAGGAACTGAATGTAAAAAACATCCAACAATCATGTAGGGTGAATATACAAAAATTGAAAGAAACTTTAATATGTTAAACAAATTGAACCTATAAGAGTTCCCATTATAGAAAAACTTCTTGGGATAGCATTTCTCAATGTAATTGACATAAAACAAATTCACAAAACTAAATAAATACTATTCAAATAAAATATGTCCTCCTAGGTCAACCTGTGAATTGGATTTTAATTTTGTTTAACTTTTTAGTTTGGCATGCATTTTTTAGATAACATCGACATACTTTCTGCTCTCTTGTCACATTAGTAAGGCGTGTGATTTTATTGTTCCATTGGAATCTCATCAAAAGTTGTTTTTGTTTTTTTTGTTTTTTCCAGTCATTCAAAAGATATACGATGGTACAAAAATGGACACTATGCATTGAGGTGTTTCTTTATCCCAACCTAGGATTCTACACGACGATGCTTCCCATAAGGGTTTTCAAAGAAAGAGGGATATATGTGTGAGGACCACGAACAATGAAACATATTGTGTTGTCCTTATTGAAGGGATAAAAGCATTGAAATACTACATTGCAATTGACATTTTAGTTTTCACCAACCTCAAACTTATGTGTAACTAGATGAAAGGGGCGTATCAAGTTTGATAATACAATTTAAAGCTAATTCATAGAGAAGCAATAACCACTGTTGTTCAATTTATTTCATTTATGATAGATCAACACTTAGATATTAAAAGGATGTCTAGCAATCTACTGTTTGAGGCGATGTCTACTATAGGGGAGGGTGTGAAAGATTAATTGGTGTTAACATATATTCCATCAAAATTTATTGATTAACGTTGTTATATCCATATGATATGGATATGTT
This sequence comes from Pseudotsuga menziesii, assembly GCA_001517045.1. Taxonomy (NCBI): domain Eukaryota; kingdom Viridiplantae; phylum Streptophyta; class Pinopsida; order Pinales; family Pinaceae; genus Pseudotsuga; species Pseudotsuga menziesii. Next base: position 287,375 of record LPNX010998963.1, read on the forward strand.
CATTTGTTATAATATATTTGGTGTTAGGTCACCGTGTGGCTATTTGAATAAGGAAGAAGTATACACTATACTACATGTGCCCCACCGTGTAAAGATGTTGTATTGTACAAAAATTTTATTTTCTTATTGTGTAGTTCTTTTTGGCTCCTTTAATTGGAAAATTTAATGATCAATACACGTTCTTATAAATCTGACTTCTCATGAGTGGAAATTGCCTTCCGCAAGTTGAGGTCTGATGTTATTGAAATACAACTATAGATTCTATTATTTGTTGTTGTTGGAAACTATAAATGTTTATTTTAGGCTTATCATATCACTCAATATCTCAGCCTATATTTTCATTGCATAAATATACTCAATGTGAACTAATATTTCACAGGTTTAAGTTACTCGATGCTTAAAATAAACCATGATACTACATACTATATAAAAAATTCTTGTAGATTCCATCTGAATACAATATTTGAGACAGGATATGAGATCATGGTGAATCTTAAAGTCAAATATTATATTTTTATTGATCTACCCTTGTGTCCTTGTCCTTTTTGGATATTGGAATTTATAGACAAAGAAAAGCATAAGCTCACTACTATTGGGGAGTGTACTTATGAGGAGTTGTTATGCATCTTCTTAATGATGAGCATGTGAGAAGATGATCACATTCTACTAAATTATACTATAATTGTTGTCCAATGTCCATTATACATTCAAGGAAAGGTTCCAATAATAAAGTGTGTTAATATCTTTAAACACTTAGAGACATAATCTACATTATTCTCTTACAAAATTCAATGTTTTTTATTCCTATTTCAACAGAACAACCAAAACTCTTCTCGCATCATCAATGTTTCTTGAAATTTAATGTTGCATTTTTGTAACATCTTCCCCTCCAATTTGGGCCCATGAATCCCCTCTTAGTCAAGTTTTCATATTTTTTATTGATATTTATGTTGGGACAATTTGTCAAACAATACACATGCAAGGTTTTGAGTATGCACACATGGTTTGAAATTACCAATACTTTAAACCTTTTGAAGGTTGTTGTAGAACCTAGACATGGAAGTCATGAATTTGGTATGCTTTGTTGTACATGTTTGTTTACACCACTCTTTAATATAACCATCAATGTGGATCAATACATGTAAGGATCTAAATTGAGATGGAATTCTTGTACCAAAGTGTTGTCTAGCTAATATTGTTTTCTAGATAGAAGGTTTTCATTTAGTTTCTAAACATTTATAGCCATTATGCTTGAAAACTACGTATCTATAACATGGTTTTAGTGGCTTTCATCAATTATCACACTAGTAACTATGAAGTTATGAAACTTGTAACTATGAAGTTAGATACATGCTTATTCTAGCAATAAATCAAGGTGATGATATTCACTGTTCACTAGAGGTTTGTGTGATACTAAGTCATCCAATTTAACTCTCCTTTTATTTGTATAATCTCATATTGGTTTAATCAAGGTAAGTTTTATGATATTTTTTTATTGTTTTATAATAATGATGTTAGAAGTGTGAAGAAACTTTGGAAGGAAATTGCATTAGTCACAAAACCATTGCATCACTTTTAAAGTGGATCTACTACGGACTACTGCCAATAGGGGAGAGTTTTGTGTGATAGAAATATAATGTAAAGTGACATTATCAATGGAATTTGTTAACCGCCATTTCTTAATTGATTATAGTTTTGGCATGCCTTTCTAGGCTTATCATTTCTGACTTTTCAGAATGCTTCTTTCATTCCAGGATTACACTAGAAATTTTTAATGGACATGGACACTCTAATTATGCCGTTAGGAATTTTCTCTCCTGAAGTGGGTTTTGAAATCAATATAGAAATCACCATCCCTCTACCCAATTATTTGCTTCCACCTATTTCCACTGGTCTTCGAATTAATTACTTCCGCATGTTCTGACTGGTCTCCACCGACAAGATCATTCAATCTATAACAGAATTGGCATAAATCCTTTGTCTTTATGACAATATTTGATAGTGGGAAACTAGTGGAGGTCAACCTATGAGAGCCCGTGCTTCTTGGGAGGCTTGCAGTTCTCATTTTCCTCTAATGGTCATTCTCGTGCCTTTTCTCCACAAAAAACATACCATATGAGCCACAAATATGCCACCACCATCATCCCGATTGTCGTACAGAGTACTAATAATGACACAAATGCAATATGTTAGGATTGCTGACATATCAAGAATGATTTATATTCCTTCTTAATTCCCTGGAAACATTTTACAGAACACACCAAGTTAACTGGTGGAAAGTGTTGAATTTGTTTTGGATATGGATCTGACCAAAGTTCAAACCCATGCCAACCTCACTTGAATTCCATATTTTGGATTACATCTAGGAGAAACCTTTCAACAATGAGAAAATTCCCTTCAACTGTAGGAAATGCTTCAATTTTTTATGTCTGCGACACTGAAGAAAAGGTTAGTTCTATAATAGAGATTGAGATAAATTCTGACAAGGATAACACAAAACAAAATATTAGAAGACAAGTAGAAGAAGACCGACCTAAGAAAGCTAAAAGCAGGACCAAGAAAGTAAACAATGAGTCAAAGAAGAAAAAAAATATGTGTCAAGCCCCGCTAAGGAGAACCCTTTTGTTGATCCTGTTTTGATGATTGTAAACGATTCAGACTTTTATGGCTTTAACCAAGATAGAGTATATAACTAGTTTGAGGAAAACAATATTTGGGCAATGTATGATGATCATGATGGAATTCATCGATATTATTCTCTTATTAATAAGGTATTCTCCTTGGATCCCTTAATGGTGTAGATGACCTGGTTAGAGGGAAAAGACAAAGGTGATGAGTGTTTAATTAGGTGGGAAAATGCCATATTTTGAAGGACTTGTGGGGAGTTTAGGGACAGAAGTAAGACTAATACTGAGTTTCTCAATATCTTTTCTCACTTGATGAAGGGTGAGAAAGTTGTAGTGGGGATTCTTAAAATCATACCTTGGAGAGGTTCTCTTTGGGATCTTTACATAAATTAGCAATTTGATTGGGATCAATCTACTCCAAAGGAAGTAATAGAGAAATATAAAATTGTAGGGGTTATGACAGAATTTATTGAAACAATGGGAGGGAGTGTGGTTCCTCTCATTAATATTTATGGTTTCAAAAGAGTGTATGGTAGAATACATATGATATCTTAGGCCGTTATATGGGTATTAGGGCAGAGTTTCTTAGATTCTCATGTCATATTCCTGCTAGAATACTTTTGGGTAATGAGGCTCAAAATTTTCCTGAAGTTGTTGGGAGCTAGACCCTGCAACCACTCCAATAGATTAATCTACATAAATCATAGGCAGTTAATAAAAAATAGCAGATTAAGTGTTCCCTACAATCATCTTATAGTAATATTTGTTAATAATCATCTCACAATAATATTTCTTATGTTTGAATGAGATAGAAATGGATCACATAGTTTAGCTTGTTTTTCTCTGGTGTGGTAGAGTCAACCTTCAAACAATGGTTTGGTTTTCATAAGGAGTTGTCCTGAGAATAATTCCCATGAATAATAGGGGAGCTTCTAATGAGCCAGCTAGGGATGTTTAGATTTTATCTCTTAAATCTCAATTTTGGTTGTGATTGCAATGAAGAGAGAAAACATGAACTTGTTCATGCGAGATGTAGAATGATTGTACTCTTGATAGACTAGGTCCGATTATACTCTTAATTTAGAAAGTAGTATTTCAAATCTCTAGATTCATCTCTACTGTAATGCCAATCGCTTTGTAGGGTGAATTATAGCAATCTAGACCGACATAGGTTGTTGAGTAATTGCTGCAATTATGGTTGTATTTATTGTAAGATTGACATCGATGTAATTTCAATGTTTGGGTAGTTTTAATATTTGGATATGTTGTAGTGGCTGAATATATTGCAAATTCAACTATCTATGTCATATCACCCATAGAAATGAAACAGTTTCAGAGAATATAGAAGGGAATTTGTTGTTGGATGGCTAGACTGCATATATAAAGACACCTTATTCTTAGAATATACATTCTCTGAGGCCGATTTATTTCAAGAATCAATAAGGTTTTTAAGGTTCTTTCTAGTATTTCCATATAATTGAAACTCTACATTTCCCCATTACGATTGAATGATGTTGTTGTTGGACTACTTTAACAATTGCCTCCTAAACAACTAGCTATGAAACCACTGGTGCTAGTGCTGGATATTTAGTTTCTTAACCAACTTTATCAACTACTTAATATTTTGGACCAATTGATGAACCGACTATTGAATCTATTGATGTTGCACCTACTCTAGATTATTATGTTATAGACTCCACATCTGATGTTGGGTCGGGGACTACTGCATCTTTAACTGCTCCTACCTCTGCCTCTCTTCATCTGTTGGTGATCAGACTAGTGTTTACTAGATTTGGTCTATGAAACTGGGATAGAAACTGGATAATTAAATGACCATTTCTTAAATAGAAGTAAAAAATTCTATGTTTTTGGTTTTTGGCGTTTAAATAGCTCCAGTATCCTTGGTGAGTGGTGACCTAGATTGTTATTACCTTCATTAGAGGAAATTTGGGGTCTAAAATGGGCCTTATAAGAAAACGTGCCAAAAATAAATTTTGTGAGTTGGAATTCAAGAACAAATAGAATTTCAATAAAATGAGTCAACCATAATGATTGAATTCACATATTTGTCATAAAAGAAAACTACTTTTTTCGTCTGTATTTTCGACATATCTCCCTGTGTTTTTACTCAAATTCTAGGCGGGAGAGCTCATTGGATGCAGAATTTAATTCCACATCCAACTAATAGCCACATAGTATACTTTTGACTAACCCTTCTACCCCAAAAATAAGAAATACCTGAAAAAACATGATGATGATGTCATCATCATGTTTTTTCAAGTATTTCTTATTTTTGGGGTAGCGGGGTCCATCAAAAGTATGCAGTCTGGGTATTCGTTGGATGCGGAATTAAATTCCACATCCAACACACTCTTTTTCTTATAATTTGAGTAAAAACATAGGGATATATGTCAAAAATACGAACAAAAAAAAGGTAGTTTTTTTCATTCTTCCTCCAAAATTAATAACTATTATTTTATTATTTTAACTATTATTTTATCATTTTCCTTAGGAGGCCCATTTTAGACCTCAAATTTCCTCTAATGTGTATTTGGATTTCCAAGTTTAACTATGGTTTCTAGCAAGGTCCTATCCTTGGGATGCATAGACAAAAATATCTCTACACTAGCTAGGCTACATACTCATTGCATTTAGTCAACGTATGTGCACGCTACCAGATTTAATCTTTTCTTGTTTATTGGTTGTTTTCATATAGGTCATACTTTTGGATCATCTATATTTCATTGGGATAACGATTTGTTATGATCCCAATGAATGTGGCACAAATGTAAGGCATGCATCCTTTATGACATTCTATTCTTCTAGAGAAATAAGAGATGGCATAGAAAATACTCTTTAGGAAAGGAGAAACCTGTTTAGTGAAAGACGAGAGGAACATGATCGATGTGATACCTTAGTCACATGCCTCATTGTTTCAATAATAACTTCAGGATGGGTACTCATAAAAACGGCCATGATGTTTTGATGTAGTGCCTTATGATGTGAAGGGACACAAGAAACCCCTAATAAGAAGGCTATTGCTACCTCATCTAAATGTCTTAAGATGGACCTCAAATATTTTCCATAGTTTTTCATCTCCTTTGTGATTTCGCACTGCTTGCATTATTATGTTGTTACATATGATTTTGAGAATAAGAATTAACAACGTTGATTCTTGTTTACTCAAATGATTTAGATTTTAGAAATTGTTATGGGCCATCACGTTTTGGTTAGGGACCCATATCCACAAGTACTAGGTCTTGTTAATATTTGTTTTTCAAACTTGCATTTGCATTGAACTACATTGAAAATTTCACAAAACCATCAAAACAACCAATTTTATTGACAAAATACTTAAATGTTTAAATTTATATTTGGGTTTGGAAGGTTGGACTTGTTTTTAAAATGGAGTCTCTGATTTGTTTTTGAAATACATTTTTTTATCAGAATTTTCAATTTTTATGGTGTTTACTATCTTAGGGACTCTCCACACAATGATGTAAAATATTCATAGGTTATACTATATCATAATAAACAAAGCAATAAAACAACAGTTTGTGAAACAATACAGAAAGTATATCTAGAATCATTTGACAAAGATGCAAAACTACAAATAATTTAATTAATTATTTTCCTATCCACTATTATGAAGAGGGAATTGTTATTGTATCAATATGCATTTACACAGGTAGTTGGATTTTAAAGCTGTGAAATTTCTTTCCAATTGCTAGTACATTTAAGAAATTGCAAGGAAGAAAAGCATGCATTGTTGTAATCTAATTGAGTAGATGTTTGCTTGCTAGCCTTGTTTATTACTTTGTTACCTCAAAGAAACACAACTTGTTTCACAGTTTTCATTTTTGTTAGGTATAACTCCCGATTCGAGTATTCTATTCATGGCTAAGCATTCATTTATACATTCATGTGACGGTTTGTTTAACCTTCCGTCCAGCCTTTTCGGCTTCCAACTATTCCTATTTATTTATTTA
>LPNX010999007.1:0-23715 GCA_001517045.1 Pseudotsuga menziesii
AGTCACATCATTCTAGAGTTATTTTATTAATTTTATTCATAGTCAATTTAGAAAAGTAACTCAACCATGGTTATTTATATTGTGCATAAAAAGTAGTGTAGGAAGTGAGTTGTCATATATACCTACCCCATAAAAACCCTAACTCATAATATTTTAATATATCTTATATTTTTGTAGTACATCTCTTAGGAGGCCCATTTTTGACCTCAAATTCTCTCTAATGCCTACTTAGGATTAAGTTTAACATAATGTCTCAGAAATAAAATAAAACAATTTACATAATTTTACAAAATTGGGGTATGTGACATATCAATACAACAAGGTCCAAGAAATATGATAACATAAGTTGATCTTTTTCAAAATTTGGTGTGAAAAAACTTAAATGTGTAATCCTGTCTAGATGCATTTCGATTACCTAAACTCCAACTGCCATGTTTAAGGTCAAAACAACACAACCAGTCAAAAGTTTCCACAAATGCCTTGTAAGATGCTTATACATTACCTTGGGCATTGCAATTGTACTCTGAGATAAACATATGAGGGTTCTAACATCTCCATTGAGTTCTCAATTATAGATTACACATTAGACTTTAAGCAGACCCTACATATATGATGCTGGTAGCTGGTGACAAAAGTATCATCAGGATTATGATGTTCACATCTGCTGGATGGACCTGATGAAATAAACATAAGAGGATCAAATAAATAATATAATTCTAATTTTAATCATCTTTCAAATAAATAAACATAAGAGCTTCATTATGTTTGAGTCCTGTAAGAAATTTCAAATGTATTATGCATACCTCACCTTTGGAATCAGCAAAATAAATGTACTTTCAAAAACAAGATGCCAGCTAACGTAAAGTGAATCTAAAATATTTACGGTCTGATATTTATTTTGAAACATGATTAGGGGATACCAAAGGCATGGTTCCATACATGAATATAGGATTAGTACCAGTGCGTTCCTACTTGTAAAATTCCCCTTGATTAAAAAACAATATTCAGCATACATCTTTCAGTTAAAATAATCAATACCTGATCCTAGTGAGGACCTCAAGCCCTGCAAAATTTGTCTTCATATAGATGAAATTTTCATCAATGTTCTTTCTACCCAGCTATGTATTTGGTTTCCTTGTTTGTACGCAGTTTAGGTCAAAGAGAACCTTTAACTAATTAGAAAAACAAAATTTTAGTTCTCTTCATATAGCTGGAATTATTAACAATGTAGGAGATGCACTCTCTTATTCCACTTTATAGCAATGTAAGGGCATAGAAGAGTATCATGAAATTGTTGAGCCCATTGGGATAATGGGAGCCCTGGGCATACAAATTTTTAATAATAAAGAAAAAATGAAGTGAAATGAGAGTATTTTTCTTTTGAGACTTAGCTGGATTTGTTTCTAACAAAATTTGTACAGTTTGAGGGAAAATATCTCCATTTACATCAGCTTTAGCTAATTAGGTTTCTTTATGATTTCAATAGTGATATGGAGTAAGATAATAGTAATTTTTCACATTTTTTCATTTTTCTTTTTCCACACCACTAAAAATTACTCGTTACCTTACCTACAAGAAAGTTGCTATGTGATGATTCAAAGTTCCCAATACTGGTGTCCATTTGATATTTATGAGGCCATGGAGTGTTGTGGTTTAGTTAGATAATCTTAGAAGACAATTTCATATGTGAATGGATAGGAGAAATCCAAATGATAGCTGATTTTGTGGGGGAATGTCAATTGCATTTAGATTCCTAAGTGAAGAGATGTATAATGGGCATTAAAACTGTTGTTGATAGAGTAAGGATGGCATCATCATATGACTACAAATGCAGATTTTTTAATGTGGTATACACAAAACATTCTAGGTGTAAACACCAAGAACCCACGAAATATTTTATGAGGCCATTCCAATTCTTTATAAGACCATTTGGAATATTGCTAAACCAAAGTCTTGCATATTCCTCTATACACTTTGCAAAGTGTCTTAGTACCACATCCTCATGATCATCAAGTTGGTTATTATTTAAAGCATGATGGAAAAGGTTCCAAATTCTCTCTTGAGTTGATAAAAATGTTACCTGTTAATTTGGGCAACCACTCATTGAACTTTTGAGGCATATCATGCTAGTTATGGAGTCCTTAAAGTTCCAAAGGCTTATAGGTAAAAACCTTCCAATGGGTGCCCATGCTAGGATGATTCATTTAAGAGGAGAGGAGGAAGCTACAGGGGTGAACTCATATGAGTCATTTTACACCTCTTATGATAGGCTTTCTTAGGCTCGTTGAAACGAGGAACTAGGTTACTTTAAGTACTTCTTATGGATTACTTCATCTGAGGTGGAGTCACCATAGGATAATCAAAATAAACTCATCAATTGAGGTTAAGATAATATATCAACAGGAGCAACCTTGTCCTCGACAACGATAAGCACCAAACTATTGAAGGACAAACTAGCACCAACTAGTGCAAGGCTCACAAGGTGCCAAGTTGGGTAAACTTTGGAAGTCTTTCCATTGTCATCTTAACAAGAAGGAGCTTCCCTCACTTAATATTTGATAGATCAATCCTTGGGGGGATCCCAAGGAGTCACCTTAAGAGAGAAGTGCTTTCTTCAAGGGTGTTCAAAGGAAAGGAAAACACTTTTACACTTAGTCTCAAGGTGAATCGGATTCAAGGGTGAAAGAGAGTCACAATTCCTAGGCTTGTACTTTAAAGCATTTGCATAAATGGATATAAAATATTCCCAATGAATTTTGAAAATGTGACAAAATCAGGTCAGCAACATGCAGTGATATATTTACTAAAATACTTATGCGAATTAGAACCTTTAAACATAAAAAATCTAGCATTTAACATAACACATGAAAGTAACCAGCAAGCATATGCATTTCAAACATTTTTGTTTAGTCATGATCATCACTTATAACATCAGTATATAACATATTTTTAGCAGCAATAAATCAGTCTTGAGTAATTGAAGTTGAAGGGTTTACTTTGGCAACAATTCTAGGTAAAAATAGGAACTTCTGAGTGTAAGCTGTAAATTCTAAGTGTAAGTTCTATGTCTTGAGCCATGCTGTAATTAGTTTACACTCAGAACTGATGCACTCTCCAATGCACTCTCTTGTTTGGATGCTGCTGTTTACACTCAAAACTGAGTTTCATGGTTATTCAAAGCCCTTTTACTGATGATCTCCCTCAAAAGACTTCTCAGACTTGTTTCCTCACCATTGTACTTGTCTACAATGTTCCCAGAATTGATCATCACCATGATTTGCTGCTGGTTTTACTCATATGCATACCCAGAACCTACTCAAAACTGCCCAAATTTGAAAAAAACAAGGTTTTATGACTGTTGACTGCTATTGGAATGCACAGGGACAGGTCTAGCATGCCTAGGCTGTCAAAGAATGTTCCGAGACTTGAGATTGAAGAAAATTTACTACTCCTTAAAGGTCAGAATATGTCTGCAATATGCTAAGATCAGCCAAGAATGAGCCCAGCATGCCTCATCTTGCTCTTTGGAGGCTGCAATATACATCAAATCTGCACAGAAGTTGATATTAAGGGTTTTCTTATTTCCCAGAACTGCTTAATACATGCCCATATATGAGAAATGGTCTAATCATTGTTGTTCTAAGGATGAAAATATTCTCAAAACTACCCAAAAACAACCATAATGATGTTCCTCGCCCATGTTATACCAAATTATCAGCGACCGGGGTATCATCATCAATGTTGTCAGACTTGAAATTGGCAAAGATAGAGTCGGCGACTCAGGAAATACTCATTTAAGACTCAGCAAAAAGAAAAAAAACTCAAAATTTAGAAAAACATACCTCTAAAGAAAAAGCTAAATTTAGAAATTAAAAGAAGAAATACCAAGTTTGCCAGCTTCCTCAACTTGGCATAATATTTGAAAAATTGAAAAGGATTATAGGTAAAAACCTTCCAATGGGTGCCCATGCTAGGAGGATTCACAAAAAAGAGGTTGCAATTAAGAGGAGAGGAGGAGGCTACAGGGGTGAACTCATATGAGTCATTTTACACCTCTTATGATAGGCTTTCTTAGGCTCATTGAAACGAGGAACTAGGTTACTTTAAGTACTTCTTATGGATTAATTCATCTGAGGTGGAGTCACCATAGGATAATCAAAATAAAATCATCAATTGAGGTTAAGATAATATATCAACAGGAGCAACCTTGTCCTCGACAACGACAAGCACCAAACTGTTGAAGGACAAACTAGCACGAACTAGGGTAAGGCTCACAAGGTGCCAAGTTGGGTAAACTTTGGAAGTCTTTCCATTGTCACCTTAACAAGAAAGATATTCCCTCACTTAATACTGGATAGATCAATCCTTGGGGGGATCCCAAGGAGTCACCTTAGGAGAGAAGTGCTTTCTTCAAGGGTGTTGAAAGGAAAGGAAAACACTTTTACACTTAGTCTCAAGGTGAATCAGATTCAAGGGTCAAAGAGAGTCACAATTCCTAGACTTGTACTTTAAAGCACTTGGACAAATGGATATAAAATATTTCCAATGACTTTTGAAAATGTGACAAAATCAGGTCAGCAACATGCAGTGATATATTTAGTAAAATACTTATGCGAATTAGAACCTTTAAACATAAAAAATCTAGCATTTAACATAACACATGAAAGTAACCAGCAAGCATATGCATTTCAAGCATTTGTGTTTAGTCATGATCATCACTTGTAACATCAGTATATAAAATATTTTTAGCAGCAATAAATCAGTCTTGAGTAATTGAAGTTGAAGGGTTTACTTTGGCAACAATTCTAGGTAAAAATAGGAACTTTTGAGTGTAAGCTATAAATTCTAAGTGTAAGTTCTATGTCTTAAGCCATGTTGTAATTAGTTTACACTCAGAACTGATGCACTCTCCAATGCACTCTCTTGTTTGGATGCTGATGTTTACACTCAGAACTGAGTTTCATGGTTATTGAAAGCCCTTTTACTGATGATCTCCCTCAAAAGACTTATTAGACTTGTTTCCTCACCATTGTACTTGTCTACAATGTTCCCAGAATTGATAATCACCATGATTTGCTGCTGGTTTCACTCATATGCATACCCAGAACCTACTCAAAACTGCCCAAATTTAAAAAAAACAAGGTTTTATGATTGTTGACTGCTATTGGAATGCACAGGGATGGGTCTAGCATGCACAAGCTGTCAAAGAATGTTCCCAGACTTGAGATTGAAGAAAATTTACTACTCCTTAAAGGTCAGAATATGTCTGCAATATGCTAAGATCAGCCAAGAATGAGCCCAACATGCCTCATCTTGCTCTTTAGAGGTTGCAATATACATTAAATCTGCACAGAAGTTGAGATTAAGGGCTGTCTTGTTGCCCAGAACTGCTTAATACATGCCCAGATATGAGAAATGGTCTGATCACTGTTGTTCTAAGGATGAAAATATTCTCAAAACTACCCAAAAACAACCATAATGATGTTGCTCGCCCATGCTATACCAAATCATGAACAACCGGGGTGTCATCATCAATGTTGTCAGACTTGAAATTGGCAAAGATAGAGTCGGTGACTCAAGAAAGACTCATTTAAGACTCAGCAAAAAGAAAAAAAACTCAAAATTTAGAAAAACATACCTCTAAAGAAAAATCTAAATTTAGAAATTAAAAGAAGAAATACCAAGTTTACTAGCTTCCTCAAATTGGCACATTCACCAAAAACCTTGACTAGAGTGGCCATGTTCTTCTTGGGATCAGGTCGAGCAAGAGCCAAAATAATGGGTTTTGAAGGATTGTTCAAAAACTGTGGGATCTAAAAAACAAAAAAATGCTATTATGCAGTGTGACGACTATAAATTTTCAAGTACATGAAATCTTAAATGGTGGAGAGTAATTAAACCTTGCCCTACCGCTTACCTCACGCCATAAAGGAGACTCAGGCAATTGAGTAGAATCATTATCTGTGTTTTCATCTTGCACTATAACATTGCTGAAGTCCATTCCAGGAGGTATAACCTGCAGGCTACAACAAAGTATATGTATGATGAGAATTTTCCTATGCTTATGACAGCATGTACACCTTTCACCCAAGAAGCCCTGGAATAATTATCAACGCAGAATAGGATTTCCACATTCAAGAATGAAACATACTGCCTACAAAGTTATATAAGAAGATGTGTGAATGAAAGAATCACATTGAGCCATTACCCCCCTCCTTTTGGAAATTTTTTTTCTAATTAAAGAATCAAACTTTTGCAACAAAAACAAAGAGAAGTAAAACTATCACTACAATTATGCATCTTTGCCTGCTGTAATCAAACATGGAACTGAAAAATACACATCATACACCTTAGGGCTATGTCCTGTAGCTTTTAAAGAGGAAGATTTCAATAATACTAGCCAAACGATTATTAAGATGAATAGTAGAACATAGAAATTCAAAGAATTTTCTGTTTTGGGGAATTCCAGAGTATTTTCATAAAATTTCAAGAAATGGAAATCCTGAGGCATGCTTACGTGTGGACCTTAGATGAGTTGTCAATACTTATTTTATTTATCGAGCTATATCTTTAAATGATGATTTGTAACACATTCTTCCTTTATTTTTTCTTTCTAATATGAGAAAGGAAATGCAAATTTCAATTTCTACCATGTTCTACAATTTCGCTTGAAGCTTAGCTAAAATATAGTAGCTTCACCAGAAGCAACAATTCCTGGGCACTAGAACCAACAGTTCTAGCCCTAAGCAACAAGGTAGCTCTATAGTATGGATTGTACTTTTGTCAAAGGCCCTTCATACCCACGCTTTTATGGTGTCCCTGTCAAAGGAGGAATGTCCACTTACTTTACAAACTACTAGTAAAATCCAGTTGTGAAAGGACGTAAAGATGACAACAGGTGGGAGCCTAGGAGGAAATATTGCACTGGTTTGTTGTAATTTCAATTTTTCTATGCATGGGTGATTCAAAGGATAATATTTTGTGAAACATCCAAATAATGGACACAAGTAAAATTGTTCTGTATAAAGTTTCTTTGACACATAGACCATGTCAACTCAGTATGTATTAAGCAGCAAATAAGCTGGTACAATGTGATTCTGTTTTTCCTTTAGTAAAACACAATTGCTTGGGACAATATTAGTACCCTTTAAATGGTATGTTGTGAGGCCTACACCCATTGCAATTGACATGATGGCATGGAGTTGAACCAACATGACATGGAGAGATTTATATTTCCCTACAATGATATATACTATAAGAATATAGTATCCTAACAACTAAAACCTAGTGACCCCATAGTTTATGTTTCACTTTGGATTTGATTATCCCACTTTTTATAGGGTACATCCATGAAATATTTTTGTCTTTCCCTTTGCTGCATGGCTAGGGTGACATACCTCTATCACAGTGGCAGTTGCACAGGTGGACACTAACTTGGTTATGCCATTACAGTCTTTTTTGAAGATTAATTTAACCCTCTACAAGCTAGGTACTGTTAGAGTTAGGGTGAAGTAATTGTTGCCACTGTAACTATTTATAAGTATCAACGTGATTATGGCTTCTGCCTAGCTCTTGTCAAGACTCAAAAAATCTACATATTCCACTTTAACAAGCCATTAGAACTAATAAATGCAACTCCATAGTCTACAGACAATGGTCTGGAAGTAAAGCAGAGTGCTTGTCATAGTCATGGCCCAGGTTCAAACCTCACCAAGCTTACTTCCCCTCGTTGTTTGTCTAGACCAAGCAAAAAAAGGCAGTCATAGGAAATGGATTTTGTTTTATGATATATGTGTTTGACCATATAAAATGGGATTTCCCTTTGTCAAACGCTATACAATAGGATTTTTCTGTGTCAAGGTGTGTGTGTGTGTTTTGCTGTATTTTCCTACAAACAAAATAAACCAAGACTGCACAATTACCTAGTGCATGAATTAGGATAGATTTATCCTTATGGAAGTAATGCTGATGTGTTACCAATTATGACATTAAGCATAATATTTGAAAATTTGCAAAACTCATAGATCCGATTGTCTATCTGACTTTGATTATCCTTATATATACTGGTCATTTGGAGGAATCAACTCTCATGATTGTTCCGAGATGTGATTAAAAGACAACCCTACAATATTCTCCCCTCCTGAAAACTGATTTAGTAGTATAACTAAGAGATGGGACACAAATCCAAATAACCATCCCAATATCTGTTAGCTAACTCGTGCATTGGTGCTTTGGTTTTAGATTTTACAGTTATAAACACTACGAGAGTTCAAGTTGAATTCTCACAACAGCTTGGATTCAGGAATGACAATTTTTTGCTTAGCAAGCACACTAAGTAAGATGATATGCCTACTAGTGGGCCTTTCTACTATAGAAAAGTGAATATATTTTCATGAATTTTGTCCACGAAGAAAAAGGTAGATCAATAAAATAGTTCAAACATAATTTCAATAATCAAGGGAAGTTTATTAGAGCTACATGAATGCACAGCATATTTGGTTTTCTTGTCCTTTAGCTATTCAAGCATCTAGCCTCTACAATAGCACAAAACTCCAGGGAACTGCCTAATCATTTACTGACCATGTAGGTCTACAATGTACATGATCGAATCATATAAGAAAAACAAAACATAAAGTGTGAATATCCAAACCTCCTCACAAGTAGGAAACTGAGATCATCAAATATTTCATTTCAACTCCATCCTTGAGAGGTCTGATAGTAACATGCAGAATAACTATATGAGGCTATGGAACCTCACATTTTTTGAGATAAACAGAGATCTAGCTGGCATTGAGAGAGCGTGCCCTAATCTATCACTATGCCCTAATATTTCTTTAAACTGTTATGCTGAAGTGCATGCATGGAAATGAAATCATAGATTGCCCAGCACACTCAAACAATAATTCAATGGATCCAATACAATGAAGATGATTTTCTTTCAGTAAACATTGAAGTGAAAAGCAGTATTATAAATTAGCTTAAGGCTTCAATACTAATTCACCAACCAACCTTAGGTACTCCAACTTGAATTCTGCCTCTTGTTAGTTTCTTTACCTATTGCCACACAGGTGATTCCCCTTCAGCAGATTGGCATGCTCAGCAAATCCGTACAGTCTTGTTTTCTGTGCTGCACAGTCTTGTTTTTGTGTGAGATGATTTCATTTCTATACTTAAAATCACATATCAAACAACAAAACAATAGAAACTAAATAATCCCCTAATTAGACGAGTATTTGTTAAACCCGGGCCATCGTTTCCTCATTAATTCTATACAGATGAATTAAATGACAGTTATGTTATACTAATTATTATTGAGAAGTATATTAGCTAACCAAATCACCCTGTACCTACAGAATTCGGTGGAGGAGGAATTCCTGAAAATGATTTCAAATGTTTAATTAACCATTTCAGTAATCTAAATCGTTTTGCATTTAACTTGTAAGTAGAAATTCAAATTGAATAATAAACCAAAATTGCAATTCTCACTGATAATAAATGGGGTGTTTCTCCCATGCAGTTATTGTAACTGCATAATTTTCATCCATTGATTCTAGATGGGATAGTGTAATGATTCTCGACGAAACTGTGTAACTGTTGCCTGGAAGATTATATCTAAAATTCTAGTCATACCAACCTTGTATTAAGGTTGGCTTTGGACAAATTTCAAGGTCTGTATTAATGCTTGGAATAAATAGAATTTAAAAAAATAGTCTATTTATTTATAATAATAATAAACAATTAACAGATTAGGTGAATTAAGAAGGGGAAGATATCAAACTCTAAACATGAAGTCTGTGAGTGAACGATTCATGCGTGTGTCGTTTTCTTCATTAAATATTATAGTTTAGAGCAAGTGTATGCTTTTTGACAATATCGACTGGGTTAGTAAGCCTTAAATGCTTTGTTGGCCCTCATGGTTTCCTTTCTTTATATAAAGTTAGATTCCAAGTGCAATAGAACATGGAATGCAGTAATAGCCATTGAATAAGGTTAGTCATTGTATTATTCTAGCTTTTGTGTAGTCGATATCGCAGCAACAAATGAAAATGGATTGGAGATTTTACATTTTAGGCTAGGCTGCAATGAGTATGGTTTTGGGTATGGTGCAGCTGGTCGAAAGTACAATTCCTGCACTGTTTGTATTTGGAGACTCTCTGCTAGACATAGGAAATAACAATAACATGTCTACGTTAGTTAAAGCTACTTCACCTCCATATGGAAATTATCCATCACGAACACCAGGTGGAAGGTTTTCCAATGGTCCTGTCTTTATAGATTTTGTTATGATCAAAATTAATCAACGCTGAAGCCATGCTCCTGAATATTTCTGGATGCCTTATTGTTCTAGTATTCTAATTTTCAGCTGCACATCTAAATCTACCCTGCCCTCCACCTTATATGACTATGGGAGCTGATATTGAACATGGAGTGAACTTTGCATCAAGTGCTCTGGCATCCTTGATGCTACTGGAGAGGTCGAAGTAAGTCTCCTGCTGTTGTTTATTCAGAGATTCTTCCAATTTTTTCTATTTTTTTCATTACATTTTCTAATTCATTGGTGTCTGAAATTTTTGCTCAATGATAGTGGAGTTGAACTACTGAATTAGAACAGTTCTATGAAATAAAGTTTGCAGGATATGTGTGTTGTGTTGAATAATGGATCAAAAAATTGTCCTATTTTAGCTCATATATCAGTTAATAGTAAATACACAAGACAGTCTGGAACTTGAATGGAACTACAGAAACTTGTTACAATGAATTGTCTTATACATCTGGGCACTAATTGAAAAAAAATGCATATTGTGTTGCATGAATGTTTGAAAATTGATACATGTGCAATTCTAGGAGACGAGGATGAAAGATAGTGCCCTTAATTTAACACTAAAAGTCTTGGTGGAACTCTTCACTCTGGTGGCTTTACAAGAGGTTATTTAGGTTATTTTAATAAGAACAATTTTTTTTGATCTACATCTTTAGGAAACTCTATAGATCTATGAAAGTAGGGTTAAAAGATGCAACGAAGGCATTAATCTTAAGTTTCTATGTATACTGTTAAAATTCATTTTTATAAGTTCTAAAACATCTTTAATAAAACTATCTTTTAATTTAGAGGGAAAACCCATTCAGTAAGTAACAGTTCAATTGTTCATACTTGGTTTTGTGCTTCTTCCTTTCTTGTTTTGATATTAGCTATCTCAGCATTACATGCACCTCATTCTATGCTTCTTTTAGCTCGAGTATAGAGGTCCTTCTCTGCTTCTTTTAGCTTGAGTTTAGGTTCTATGTATACTCTAAAAATTCATTTTTAGAATTTCTAAAATATCTTCGATAAAACTATCTTTTAATTTAGAGGGAAAACCCATTTAGTATGTAAAATTTCAATTGTTCATACTTTGTTTTTCGCTTCTTCCTTTCTTGTTTTGATATTAGGTATCTCAGTATTACATGCACCTCATTCTCTACTTCTTTTAGCTTGAGTATAGAGGGCCTTCTCTACTTCTTCTAGATTGAGTTTAGGTTCTATGTATACTATTAAAATTAACTTTTAGAAGTTCTAAAACATCTTTCGGGATGACCGCTATTCAACAACTAGACCAGGTCCATCAAATAAGGGTTCACGGATCCCAGTAGCATCAACGAATAAAAAGACTCCTACCACTCCTACTACAAATATAGGAACAAGTCATGTGATGGAAAAGCCTACTGTCACAAGGGAATAAGTCCGATATCCCACACAAATGGAGCCCAAACAAAAGCTAGTCAACCTAGAATCAATTGATCTATTTTGAAGTTGTTGACTCGTCAGTTTTATTGGATCCTCCAGTTGTTGAACCCATTGATCCAGTTCTTTATCCAGTGCCCATTGACTGAGTGGAATAATTACATACTCAAAGTAGAGCTAATACCACCACTAATAGCGAAGGCATATATGGTCTCAGAACTTGGCTAGGTTGTTGATCCTGCACATAGTAAAAGTAGGGGTAGCATACCCGGTTGTTCCTTGTGTTTACCTTTCTCAAATTGAAGTTGACCTATAATCAACAACAGCAGAAAAGGCAGATACTGAGCCACTTGAAGAAATAAGATCAGTTGCCAACAGTAGGAGAAGTAGAAACCTAAGCAGAGTCATATCCGAATACAAATCCTCAATATTAGCGGTGGAGATTCCATAATATCCACTTAGACCTTGTCTCTCTTATTTGAATTCAAATAGGCACTGGTTCAAGGCATGTTGTGCTTCCTGTTCTGAGTTGGAGTGCATGGTTGATTTCTATAATGTTCCATATATCCCATTGTTGGTTTGGGATTGGACTCATACATGGTGGGGTTTTCATATTTATTTATGTTATTGGCATTGAAGGGACCTAAAGCACCTCTAACAGAGTAAGTAGCATAGTTATATAGAGTTGACTACGGTTTTATTATTAGTGTTTATTAGATAAAGCTAATAGTTGAGTGAGTGAGGAGCTTAGTAAGATAGCTAATATATCATCAATAGATACAGAGATAGACAAGTATAAAACATAGTCAAAAGTAGATCATTGAGCATGAATCCCAACAGTATTCAAAGAGCCAGTCCTAGTAATTGATCCTGTAGCACTACCAGTAAGTGGTGTGCAAGTAAAGGAGTCCCGGTCTCATAATAAAAAATAGGAGTTGTTGTGAGTAGTCGATTCTGTAGGAGTCAAGGGTTCTAGTTAGGGCAGTGATTTACCTACGTTTAGCCTCGGTATTCTCCCTTATAGGCTCGGTATATATAAAATGGGCACTATGCCCTGCTAATGATGAGGGCTACCTCTAGTCTAATAATCCCTTTACCTATACGCACCAGCTTTCGCAAAGGGGAAAAATCATATATACCGGTTGAAGCACCAATATCAATAGCATATATTAAAGGAATAAAAAGGCTAGAATCCAACATATAGATAAGAGGAATATAAATATCCAGATCCATAGGAAACAACACGTACAAGCTACCAACCTTAGTCATTCCAGTAGATTTCACCGTTGATTATGCTGTTGATCCAGCCAATGAGTTAGTTGCAGGAAAAGAAAAGGTAGAGCCGATACAATACAATTATTTAATTTGTGGGAACCAACTGCAGAGATCTATATAAACTGCACCTAGTCTTTACCCTAGAACGATGGAGGCTCATACATTAACTAACTACATCCCTGAATTCATAACTCTGCCACTAAAAGTTAGGGAATACATACTAACAATTAAACAACCCTTTGAATCCCTTATTTCAATCAGTGGGAACATGGGGTCACATGCCATTCACAGAAGCCAGCCATCCAGTCACAAACTGAACAGAAACCATACATTTTAAAACACCACATAGAAGTCGTTCATTGCATTTCTTCTTTTAGCTTGAGTATAGAGGGCCTTCTCTGCTTCTTCTAGATTGAGTTTAGGTTCTATG
This sequence comes from Pseudotsuga menziesii, assembly GCA_001517045.1. Lineage (NCBI taxonomy): Eukaryota > Viridiplantae > Streptophyta > Pinopsida > Pinales > Pinaceae > Pseudotsuga > Pseudotsuga menziesii. Next base: position 13,428 of record LPNX010999007.1, read on the forward strand.
TATACTGTTAAAATTCACTTTTAGAAGTTCTAAAACATCTTTAATAAAATTGTCTTTTAGTTCAGAGGAAAACCCATTTAGTATGTAAAAGTACACAGAAGCAACAGCAGTAGACAAAGCCTCCATGAGGCACAACAAAAGTTACAGGCACAACATAAGTTAGAGGTGAGGAATTTGACAATCTAAGGATTTTGCATACTTGGAGAGTATCTAGAAATTTTTTAACCATTAATCCCTAATAGTTTAACACTAGATGCAAAAATATCACAAGAATTTTTAACAATTAATCCCTAACATTTTAACACTAGATGCAAAAATATCAGAAGAATTTGGCTTACCTAGAAAGAACCAAAGGATTTCAGCTCTGCAACTAAGGATGTCCTTACGTGCCTCTTCAAAAGCCTCCACGTCCAGTCTAATGCCCTCTTCATCTCCATTGCAGAGGCTATCACTCGTGGATATATATTAACCCAAGCAATATCACTCCCCTCCCGCCAATTAACCAACATCAACATTCTATTTTTGTAATAACAAAATCTCCCACGAATTACCACAACAATTACCAGAATAAAATCCAGGACAAGCTGTCCAATATGGCAACCACCATATGAACCCTCTATTATTCCCCAAGCCGGTCTCTCTTCATCATGTCGATAGTGATCAAATTGGAAGGGGCTCAACTAAATGGGGAATGAAAGTGAAACCACCAAACAAACCCTCTATTTTCCCCATGCGGCTGGCTCTTCATCATGTTGGCGGTGATCAACTCTGAAGGGGCTCAACTCAAAAGAGGAAAGAAGGTGAATACTTCATACCTTTTAATTATATCATATTCCAAATTATCTTGGCCAAAACGAACAGAGTGACAACTATCACTGCTTTATTTTTCGGTTGTAACGTGTTTGTTTGTGTGGTTTAATATTCATCTTCTTCACTTTATCCATCCTATAGATGCATATTGATATTCATCTTCTTCCCTTTTATCCATACCATAGATGCAATATATTTCTTATAATATTCTTTTTATGTTGTATCTTAATTTTAAAAGAAAACACAATTCAAATGAAATAAACCAAAAATAATTCACTTATTTTTTTTCCAAATAAATAATAACTTTGTCAAATCATTTTACATAAATTATCAAGAAAAAAAAAATGTTGAAAAAATAGACCTTTATAATGGAAGTTTTGTTCAAGCTATTGTGACAACCTGCTCTTAAATTAGATTAGCAACCAACCAATTAAAGTTAACCCAGTCTAACTTAAAGGCCCGAGCAAGAAGCGTGTAAAGTTTCATTAGTTGCATGTGGGTGGGAATAAATAGTAAAGTTATGTGTGGTAGGTTCATACCTAGGTATTTGCAAGGGGTTTTAATTTCAATTAAAAGGGCATAAATAGTAAAGCTATGTGTTAGTAAAGCTATATGTGGTAGGTTTATATATATAACTTGCGTATTTGCAAGGGGTTTTAATTTCAATTATTTATATTGCTTTTGACAAATGAAAGACAATATAAATAATTGTATTTCAATTGACAAATAAAAGTTTCTTAAATATTTTAATAAAAAAATTGCAAAAAAATATTGTTCTTTCAAATTTTTACAATTTTAAACAATTGAATACTCTTAATTAATTTCTACATGAAAAAAATGATATATTTTCAATGAAACATATTTTAAACACATTAATTAAGGCTGGGACCTACTTGCCCGACCATTTGCACCGATCGGACGACCGGCAACTTCGGACGTGACCGCTCACGCGAGCCAGGTCGTCCGATCGGTGCAAATGGTCGGTTCACTAGTTTACTCCTGAATTCAGTAGTCATATCATGTGTATCACAAATTTTACACTTCATGAGTAACAATATAACATTAACTATTTTATTGTAATTATTTTCAAGTTGGAGCACACTTCATTATATCAAAAAAACTACTTAGACGACGTAGCTGGAATTTAAGTTATTTAATGAAAACAATTAATGTGACGTATAATAGCGTATATTAATTAATTAACCTCTATGTCAAAGCTATTTTCCATGCTAATGTAGGCCACTATCCTTATCTTTATTGTCTTACCAAAGGAATGATAATCAGGAAGAAGACCTAAAATTATGGACTTCACCTTCAAACAATTCCTTGCAATTACATTGGTTATTAATCATAATTAATTAATTAGGAGTGATAAGAAGATCACAAGAATAAAAAATGACCTAATAAATGACCAATTGTCATGTGTTCATTTTTAGTCTAGATATCCCGTGACCAAATTTGGTCATTTATCTTGGTCGTTTTCAATTGGTTTTTATCCAGTGACCAAAATTGGTCATTTATCTTGGTCTTTTTTAGTTAACTCACTTAAATTGATCAATTTTGGTCATTTATCCCTTGAAAAAAATTGTGGTGAACAAAACTTTTGGTCTCCTGGTCACTAATCTCTCATTTTCCACTAGTGTTTCTTGCACCTGTCGTCAAAGATCTTGCATGATATTTGCTAGCCTAGTTACCTTAGTTGTAGAGTCCTCATCCTCTTGGCCTGCTTCAGGTGGGAATTCGCAATGGAACTCTTGATGGTCTCCGCTAGCATGAGGAATTTCTGCTCGCGTGCCATCATTTCATGTTCCCTATCAGTAAGAAGGTCAATAAGCCCCTGTAGTTCTTGTTCTTTTTCCTTCAGTAGGGCCTTGAGTTCCTTTTCCTTCTTTTGTTGTTTTGTTGCCTGATAGGAAAGAAAATTCTCTCTTAGCTGAATTTCTGTTGTGGTTTCCTACTATACTTCGTAGACTTCGCTCATGGGCAACTTTTATAATTCTAACAGGAGTTTGGAAAACTTGTTCACAACATTTTCAAAGCCACTAAGGCATGCTCCGGTTTCTAGTGCACTGATCTAGATTGTCACTTTGATGGGCGACACTAACTATGGTGGGACTACTTGGACATTGGGGTCGATGCCATATATCTCATCCTCAATAATGGATTTGACCTCGTTGATTGCTTCAATCAACTTATTCAGATGGCCCCCCACTTTCTTAGCTATGCTATATTGTTGAATCTTTAGGCTAGAGAGGTTGTCTTGCATGACTTTAGCAATGGCTGCGGCGAGATCCTGCACATCATCTTCTGTTAATGTGTTTGCATTTGAAAATTTTTGGGCCTTTTGCTTCTTACAATGTGGTTATCCTTCTTGTTATCCTTCTTGTTTCCTTGTTTGCATTTGGGTTTGCACATGCTCTGTACTTGGTGTGTGATCTGAATCACTTTGATCCAAGCTATTCCTATCATTTTCATCTTGTTATTCCTCATCCTATGACTACTTGCCATGTACATCACTTCCTTCATTTCCTTCACCATGAACTTGTTGGACTGGTGGGTCTTCGTCACATTGTCCTTCAAGAAGCGCCTCGGCCAATGGGTGCGCCATTCTTCCAGGCATAGGTGGATGATTGCATCCACATCCTCATCGGTCACCATGAATCCTGCATGGTGCACTTGTTTGGATGGATCTTTTGTTAGATAAAAAATGATGTTGTGCGCTCTGGCTTGAAAGTTGATAAATGTTGCGTACCTTTGTACCATCACGGTATGGATTCATTTGGATTTCCAAACAACATCATGCAACGCCTCTGCATGAAGAAAGAACTCAGTGTTGTTGTCCTTCTGCCAGCTTGTGTATTTCTTATCCTTCCATGGGTTCTAATACCTTGCACCATGGAAAGGGAATGGGACATCCATTTGCACATAGTTGGGCAGATTGTCCCACAGAGTGAATGAAATAAAAATAAGTAGCCATGTGTAATGGAATTTGTAAATTGGCTCCTGTTGGGCCTTTCTAGCATCATCGATTAGCTCATTGAGCAAGTATCGCAACCAATTGAATTCTCCACCTAGTGTGCATAGTTTTTCAAGTTTGACCATCATCGTCGAACACTGATTGGGGCACATCTTTTGTAAAAACTTACATGATAAGATCTGTGCAGCAAATATCACGCTTTTGTCCTCGATCGGCTGAATTATGAAGCCCCTCTTTTCACATCACATGTTGTATTTCTACTTGATCCGAGTGATGTCATTCCAAGCCAAGTAAGGTGTAGGATCATCACCTTGGTTTTGGAGTTCTGTGATCAACAAGATTAGCTCAACACCAGCTAGGTACGGTCAATCAAGCCACATGCATTCTCTGTGAAAGTAGACTAGTAGTTTCTTCACGTACGTTCTAACCTATAAACTATGGTCAAAATGGGGCATAAACAACAGGTTAATCAAACCTATGCGACCAACCCCCTTGTCCCACTGCATTGACCTGAGCACTTGTTGTTGACTTGGGTTAGGCCCATCTCGGATCAAGAAGTCCACTTCATTTAGTCCTTCCTATTGTTGAGTGTTGAAGTCTTCGAATTTAAGATTGGCCAACTTGGGCATCATGTCCATCAGTAGGGGGACACTATCAGGGATTCGTGGCGCTACCAGAGTTGTAACCACCTTCGTTGGGAGTTTCACCTTCTACATGTTGGCTCTCCTTGGATGAACATAGTGTGGGAAATTCTTATCATCTCCCTCCGCATCACTTTCTTCCATGTAGTCATCCTCTTATTGATCCTCTTGGTCCTCTTCTAATAGATTTTTATCGTGAGAATCCAATGGAGTGGCAGTCTTCTTTCATTTTCTCATCTGTGGGAGTCCACATGGTCCTCCAACTGCTTGGTCACCGAGATGTCTTAGCTCTATAACATGTGGTCTCTGAGCTGGGGTAGGCATTGTAGCATGATCGACCACATTGGAAGGTTGCTTCCGCGTTCTCACCATTGGATCTGTCTCTGGTTCTTACTGCGATTGTTGTATCTCAGGTGACAGACTCTATTCTTAAATTATGAAACCGGAAATAACAGTTGTGTCTGATGGCTCACTATTTCTAGGGATCTCAATTACCATGGGTGTTTCCTTACTTCAACAAGGATGATAGGGTTCAGCTTTGCAATCACTCGACTCTGGTTCTCTCTAGCTTGCTCTGTGGTCATAAAAAAAAATCTTGTCGGTGAAGCCTTGCAATTATACCCACCACCACATTGTGTAATTGTCATGCAATGGTCGGTTAATGTCTAATATTTCACATGGGTTTCTTGGCTACTGCATCCATTTATTAAGTCATTAACTAGAGTACTGCATTGTCTCTATCAAAACAGTTATGGAAGATCCATCAGATGTGACCTTACAGGACGTCGTCATTCTCCTCATATCTCATTGAAGTAATGACACTTAGCTGTCACTGCCACCTAAATATTCACTGAACATCTGCACTTTAATGTTGGCCATCCTGTCATTTCCACTTTTTGCAGCAATTTCCATCTTTTTTCTTTTCTATGCACTGTGCCGCCCTTCTCATGCATGTGGACTTATTCCATCACCGACATACGATAGAGCAATGTTTACATCCAAAACAAGAACATTAACTTCTACATAGACCTGAGGAGACCGAGGGCCCGTCGGCTCATTTCTCCATCCAAACAAACAACTGTTGAAAACAAAAACACATTTTAGGGGAACTTGATTGTAAAGGCTTAGGTTTTACCACCAAAACCCTCCATCCAAGGAGAATCCACCACATGGATTCCACCCCATTCGAAATTATTTTTGGTATTGATTTAGTTTCGAACCTGGATGTTAACCCTGCCAAGTATATAAAGTAATACTATTATTTTTGTTAAGAAATAAACAAACTATTTTATGCTTGTTGAAGATTTGAACTAGTTTATAGTTATTAGGTTATGGATGTTGAGGTTTTGTTAGTTTCTAATTGTTATTTTTATGCATCGAATATATATGCCTAGGTTTGTCTTTTCTTTGTAATTAGTTTTAGTTTCCAAGATAAGAATGTTAAAGCTTACGTAAGTTCTAGGGTTCACATGGATAAAATCCATAGTTATAAATCATTTGGAAGGTATTAGGGCTTCTAGTACCAAAAATAACTAAAAACATGTTTGGATAATCATATACAATCAATCATATAATTCAAGTGTTTAGAACAAACAATCATGCTATCAACTCCAATTGTTACCTAGCTAGAGTAGTCTTTGCTATAGGCATAGGAAGTCTTCCACTTCTATAATCTAGACATTAAATAGAGTTTAAGGATCTTTTCTAGTTTACTCGTTCGGTCTTCCAAGTTTTTAATTTCTTACATCATATACCTAGAAGTAAGTTTTACCTATGAATCTTGTAGAAGCATTGGATCTATGTTAGCTTTGAGAAAATATAAGTAAGCCTCGGGAGAACATCAAGCCCCCTTAAGTAAGAAAAGAAATAACCATTAGAATCATATGCATTCTTACCAACAAACCAATGATCAAAATTCAATAATTTGAAACTCATTAAATTTTGAAAAACATTTTATTCAAGACTGAAAATCAATATAGGGGTGAAATCATGAACCTAGGTGTCTATTCCGTGAGAATGACCTTTCCAAATCTGTATTTAAAACACTTTCAACAAAACTATTTAAACTTTTCAGCCAAACTAGTTAACTTTTTTGGTCGAACAATTTAAAAAAACTTTCAGCCGAATGTTAAAACTAACAATGAACCTCATGATGCGGGGTTTGTAAGGATTTCGGGAAAAATAATGTCCAAGATATTTTTTTTTTCATTCGAACATTTTTTCGGCCGAAAGATTGTTTGGTGGAAGGAAATTTTAAGCCGAAAAAACTTTTGGCCGAAAAAAGGTATATATATTTTTAACGATGCAACTGTTTCCAGTTTTGTTGTTTTTTTTATTTTTGCTTATCTGGCTACGCATGCGCCTCGGCTCTGCCTCACCTTGCATTAGAGGAAATTTGGGGTCTAAAATGGGCCTTAAAAAAAATGCGCCACCAATAAATTTTGTGAGTTGGAATTCAAGAACCAATAGAATTTCAATAAAATGAGTCAACCATAATGTTCGAATTGACATTTTTGTCATAAAACAAAACTACTTTTTTGTTTGTATTTTCGACATATCTCCCTGTGTTTTTACTCAAATTTCAAGATGGAGAGGTCGTTGGATGCGGAATTTAATTCCGCATCGAACGAGTACTCATACTGCATACTTTTGATGGACTCCGCTACCCCAAAAACAAGAAATACCTGAAAAAATGTGATGATAATGTCATCATCACATTTTTTCAAGTACTTCTTGTTTTTGTGGTAGCGGAGTCATCATCACATTTTTTCAGGTATTTCTTGTTTTTGGGGTAGCGGCGTCCATCAAAAGTATGTAGTATGGGTACTCCTTCGATGCGGAATTAAATTCCGCATCCAGTGAGCTCTCCCGATTTGAGTAAAAGCACAAGGAGATATGTCTAAAATACGAACAAAAAAAGTGGTTTTCTTCATTCTTCCTCCAAAATTAATAAATATTGTTTTATTATTTTAACTATTATTTTATTATTTTCCTTAGGAGGACCATTTTAGACCTCAAATTTCCTCTAATGCATGTAATTCCTTGACTCTATCTCTGCCTTGCCTTGCCTGTTAGGCCTCGACTTTGCCTCTCCCTCGCCTCGACTCTTCCTTTTTTTCTCCTTTTCCTCGCCTCACCTGTTAGGCCTGAGCTCTGTGTCACCTTGCCTCTACCTTGCTTCACCTCTGAATCGCTTGTTAGTCCTCACCTATTCTTGGATTGTGTGTTAGGGGCTCTCTTTTGTGTTAGGAGCTCACCTATATGGTGCTTTGCAGTGGTGGTGCTTCAAGGATAATTCCCTACCATGACAACTATGAATACTGATATCATGATATTTTGTATATGCATTCAATATTATAAGATCTTATGTTTTTCTATTGTTCAATTGTATGTTCTATCAATTTATGTTGGTTATTCCAACAAAGGTGTGCCCTAGAGCACCAACCCATGGGCATAAAACCCTAGATGGTGGATAATTCATCACACCAATGGGGGTAGATTATTTAGTTTGTCAAGGATAATTTCGTACCATGAAAACTATGAATAATGATATCATTATATTGTGCATATGCTTGGTACATTATTGTAAGATCTTATCTTTTTCTATTGTTCAATTGTATGTTCTATCAATTTATGTTAGTTTTCCATGTTACATAGTAGGTTGTTCCAAAAAAGGTGTTCCTTGGAGCACCAACCCATGAGCATAAAACCCTATATGGTGGATACTTCATCACACCAAAGGGTCAGTTAGCAAAGCCACTAAGCCAAGTACTTTTGAGACTAAAACCAAAGGTGCTGTCCATGTTCAGTCCAAGGGGTAAAAATCTCTCAAACATTATATCCATATAATAAATCTCCCTTTGGTCTATATAATAATAAAAATTGACCCCTTTCTCTAGCCTTAGCATTGTAGAGACACTGAAGTAGCTCTAGTGCGTAACACAATCCATATGAATCAAAGTACATCAACAAAAAGGATCTAAATTATTTCTTTTTTCCTCACCAGCATTTCCACAAGATTAATAACTTGATGTGAATTGATTGTATTATGTTTTATACATAATAAGTATATTCAACTGCTTTTTCCTTGTCCTCAAAAAGTTTCTATGGGGTAAACTACATTAGTTCATTGGTGCTTATTTTGATGTTTATAGGAGATATATAGTAGAGATGGTTTAATACAAGGTGGTCACTCATTCTTCGAGTCGAATATGTATAGAGACATCTGAGACAATGATTCCTAATGCCACACCTAAATCTACTGAAAAACCTTCGAATGTTTGGTCTCGAAGATGTTCCGAATCATCTAGAGATTCTAGCATATTATATCGAGATACATTAGGTATGTGTTTGAAATCTATGCACATGCAAAATTTATGAGTATACGTGAATATTTATATTTTTTTCAAGTCTTGTTCATTTATTTTACTAAGTTTCATTATCATTTTTATTTGTAGATACACAACGTCATAGATTGTCTTGTGAGAGTGGCCAAGCTTCTGTGTCTGGTTGATTGTTTGATTCATCATCTCATGACTGTTTTCCCTCTTCTGGTCGTTATTTTAGAGAAGGAACAATGGACCACCAAAATTTTATTGGTAATATGTTACACACACACACACACACACACACACACACACACACATATATATAATCTATTTAAATAAATTACTAACTTGCATGTGTATCTATATGCTTGTGTCTTTATGTACTAAATTATACATGATTACATGTGTAAATGTAGAGGATCGTGGTTCTGGTGAGGGTTATGATGATGGATTCAAAGAGGATGGGCCTAATGATGCATTCTGAGAAAATGACGGTTATGAATTTGGAGAAAATGAGGGTGGAGATACTGAGGATGTTGAAAGGGACCAAGAGCAAGGTCATGCGAGTGCGCGGAGAAAGGGTCAAGGTCAGTGAAGGGCTAGTACTGAACAATCACATGGTTGTCATCCCATGACCATTTATCCTTCATATATACCTAATGCTCTTCCTTGGTAAAATGAAGAGGTTTCTATCACCCTTTAACAATGTACATCCCACCATAAAAAATTGACTGATGATCTTGCTAGCTTGGAACTCCCAATAAAGAGTCAACAAAGCTTGCAAATATTTTTGGAGTCTTTAGGCAAGTTTATTAGTTCCTATAGAACTGTTGGGACAACAATAGATTGTTTTATTCCCTTGATGCAAATGTGGAGGGCTCAGGTGATGGGTCATGACAAGTGGATTGATGTAGAGAAGAGGATATCAAAAGAAGATGCCATTTCAATGTTTAATTTTAAAGAACGACCAAAGCGAAAGATGTTAAAGGTGCAATATTTCAAGCACACCGACATTGCACACTATTTATATGATAGATTATTTGCTTCCTATCATAGATTTCCATGGAATATTGAAGTGCCACATTGTTTTGCGACATTTTTTTATGTGGAATTTTTCTTAAACATGAAGCGAGATTACACAGATCTGTCCAAATTTTACAGGGTTGGAAAAGGTAGGACGTATGAACGAGAAGAAGCCTGTGAAAATCCATTATTTCCTAAGCCTAAACTTTTTTCGTGCCTTGGACACAAAGAGTTGTTACATTATGATCAGACATGGAGGCACCCTCCTAGATTGGTCTACATGTCAAAACCATGATAGAAGACAACTTACCATCTTCTCTAATGGTTGTTGATGTGGGCATGGATCGACATAGAGCATGTGCTTGTTGTCATGCACATTTTTTTTATAAAACAGATAATGAGGTAGAATCAATGAGCCTTGAAGATTCCAAGGCATATACAAAACATTGTCGAGATGTATTGTTTGATTTACTCCATCGCGAGGAAGGAGGGAGCGGGGGGGGGGGGGG
>LPNX010999007.1:23733-34036 GCA_001517045.1 Pseudotsuga menziesii
AAATGTTGGATGAACGTGATTTTATGGTCGCCTCTAGTGTTAACCTAGGGCCATTTAAAGAGGTATATTTTCATAAATATCTATAAACTTATATGTTCTCATTATTGACATGACACATTTTTTCAAGATTGAAACTTTGTTTGTGTTCATAGGTTCCGATCCCGTCGCCTAGGACCATGGCTATTGAGCGCCTGTCATCATCAATTTTGGGAGACATTCCTAGCGTCTCCCAAGATTTGGATGTAAATCAAGCACCTTTCAAATGTTTTAGTAATGATTAAATGTTTTTTTAATGAGTAAAAACAATTGACATTTTATTTAAATTTCAATTAAGTTACATTTAAATTACATGTTTTAAATGTTTAACTAATGGTATTTTAATTGTAGGTGGCTAAACATATTGTACAACCTTCCATGGCGGTGGATGTGGTCACCTCTTTGGGTGTTGGCCTCACTCAGGTATATTTATCCATTTTTATTTTTTTAACTTCAAATTGTATTTTTATTTAGGTTTATTTATAGCATAAAATTTATATATTCAAGCTTAATTATATGTTGCACGTGTTATATAGGTCAATCGCCAATAGAATGTGGAGAGTGATATCCATATAATGGATCTTACATGGTTATATATGTTTTTATACATGTGAACTTGTTGACTTGACATATTCCATGTCAAAACTATAAACTTAAACTTATGAGTTTAACTTATATATTTTAAACTTAAACTTATGAGTTTGACATATTCCATGTATAGAATATTTTCTAAATTAGATTTGTAGGCATGGAAGGGATCGAAGAGTATGCTGAAGAGAGGTACCTCTTAAATGAACAAAATAATTCCAGAAAAGAACTTGCTAAAGAAGATATAAATAATAACTCATATGAATTATTGCAAACAGTTAAGGATTTAAAAACTTAATGAAGACCATTAAAAAAGAAAATGAGAGAATCATAAGAGCTCAGGAGGAGTTGAATCAAATACTGCTGCAAAATTTTTGTAACAAAGAAAAGGATAAATAGATAGAATCTAACACTACATTCTATTAACATAAGGGTAAAACGTCAAAATACTCTAAAATCAGAAGCAATTCTTCTTCTAAAATTAACATTAACTCGTACAGAAAGAAACACCAGTATTCTAGTGACAGTAGTGAGAGTAATTATCTCTCTAAAAACAAGAAGTACAACCCCTATGAAGAGATTTCCAGGGAGTTCAAAAACCTTAAACCACCAACTTTTAATGGCGAAACAGAAAAATGAGAGGAAGTCGAAGCATGGTTGTTTGGAATGAAAAAGTACTTTCAGATATATAATTATTCAAATCAGTTAAAAGAAAGAATGTCAATATATAACTTAACTGGAAACACCGACATCTTGTGGTAGGACATAAAACGAGTTAAGGGCATAAAAGTGAAGAGTATGAACTGGAGCACCTTTAAAAATTACTTTAAAAAGAAATTTATGTGTGAGCAATATTACGAGGAATGAGCTAAAGAATTTTATGACCTAAAGTTGGGAACCATGAGTCTGAAAGAGTTAAATAGTTAACTTTTAAGCTTACTGCAATATGTGTGTTATATTCTTGATGAAAAAACCAAGGTACAACGGTTTGTGAGCTATTTACGTTTTCATATTAAGGATATAATAGAATATGATAATCCCAAAACCCTTGAAGAGGCCATGCAAAAAGCAAATTTCTGCTATGATCAGAACTGGAAAAGGGAGACCATGTGAAACTGAAAAACAAAAAGGTCTAATAATTTTGAACAAAGAAAGAAAGGTTTCACACCTAATCATAATTTTGGGAATAATAACTCATGCAATTTTTCTATAAAAAAAATTCAAGGAAATAATTTAAAAAGTAACTCATAGCAAAACCCTACTATCAAAAGAAATAAAGAATTTACGAATGATCATAGTAACTATGCTAAAAATAACAAACATAAGGAACGTGTAAAATGTTGGGAATGTTAGGAACTTCACTATGCATCAGTATGTCCTAATAGGAAGAAAACCATAAACAACATTCATGTTGTGCAGCGGTTGAGAACAAGCAAGGCTGAATATCAGACTTCCATGGTGGAAGTAGAAGGTATGTTGAACCATCAACCTATTCTATTTTAATTGATGTAGGGGATAGCCTGAGTTATGTCTATCCCATTTTAGTAGATAAAACTAAACTACTAGTAAATAAATTTGCAAAATCTTGGCAAGTTCAATTGGCTATAGTAGCAAAAAGGAAAGTAATTGATTTTGTGAAAGATTGTACATTATTTATGAATCAGTTTGAAACTTCTGTAAAGTTGAATGTAATTTCGTTAGGCTCCTATGATGTATTAATTGGAATGGATTGGTTGGAATAGTATCGAGTAAAGTTAAATTGTTTTGAGTAAAATTTTACATGTTTAAATAACGAAGGAGAAATGGTAACAGTAAAAGGAATCCCTAGGAAAACAACAATCAGACATAATTCTCCCTTACAACTAAAAAGAGCTGTTTGGAAGGGATGTAAAGATTTTTCTATAACTATAACTAATGAAGAACACATTAATAAAGAATGCAAAATAAAATTAGAAGATATACCAATTATGAGAGGTTATTCGGATGTATTTCCACAGGAAATTCATGACCAAAAAGGGAGCTGGATTTCATTATTGATCTCATACCCGGTGGGGTGCCTAACTCAAAGTATCCTAACCAGATGAAAATCATTGAGCTTAATGAATTAAAATAGCAATTAAAATAACTGATAGATAAAAATTATATAAGGCCAATTGTGTCTTTGTGGGGATCACTGATCATTTTCCCTAAAAAGAAGGACGATACTTTGCACTTATGCCTTGACTATCGTCAGCTTAATAAAATGCCAATTAAAAATAGATATTAGTTTCCCCACATAGATGACCTATTCGATCAGTTATGCAGAGCAATAGTATTTTCAAAAATTGACTTAATATACGGTTATCATCAAGTCTGGATTAAGGGTGAGGATATCTTCAAGACGACTTTTAGTAACCGATATGGTCACTATGAGTTTGTTGTAATGCCATTTGGGATAACTAATTCCCCAACAGTCTCCATGTGTTTAGTGAACAATGTATTACAGAAATATATTGATATGTTTCTAGTTTTTATTGATGATATTTTAATATATTCTAAGACTAAAGAAGAGCGCGAAGAACATTTAAAAATCATTTTTTAAGTGTTAAGGGAACATTAGCTATATGTCAAATTCAGTAAATGCAACTTCTTTCAAGATAAAATATAGTACTTGGGTCATGTAATAACTAAAGATGGGATCTTGGTTGACCCAGATAAGATCAAAGAAATTAACGAATGGATAGTCCCAAAGGATGTGACTGGTGTACGGTCATTCATGGGGATCACCAGGTATTATCGAAGGTTCATTGAGGGATTTTCAAGGATCATGAATCCCATAAATTCTCTATAGAAGAAATGAAATAAGTTTATATGGGATCAAAAATGTGAAGAGATTTTTAAGAAAATAAAAGAATTATTAACTACTGCACCCATTTTAAGAATTGTGAATCCTAACAAGGATTTTGTTGCATGTAGTGATATATGCAATGATGGCCTTGGTGGGGTATTAACTCAAGAAGGACACGTAATAGCGTATGAGTCCAGGAAACTTAAAATTCATGAGAAACATTATTCTACTTACAATATAGACTTGGCTATCGTGATACATGCATTAAATATGTGGTGCCATCACTTGATCGGGATAAAATTTATTTGAATGACAGATGATAATGGTTTAAAGTATCTATTGGATCAACCGAATTTAAACACAAGGAAAGATAGGTGGCTAGCTTTCCTTAGCGAATATCATTTTGAGATCCAACATATCAAGGGGAAGGACAATAAATTAGTTGATGCTTTGAGAAGAAATGTAAGATTAAATTTTATGGCAGCAATAAGTACTTACAAAACATATTTAAAATATCAGCTCGAAGAAGGACTAAAATTGGATGAAAATTACCATAAAATTGCAAGCTAAAATGGCAGAAAATATAACTGAAAGTTTAAATACAAGTTACAGTCTAAACAAAAAAGGGTAATAATTTATAAAAATAGGATTTATATACCTAACGTACCTAAAGTTAAATTGCCAATTTTGAATGAAATAAATAAAAGTCCTTTCTCTGGACACCCTAGCTATGAGAAGACAATAACTATGATTCATAAAGATTACTTTTGGCCGAATATGAAGAATGAGTTGGTAGAATATATACCTAGATGTTTTGAATGTCAACAGGTTAATACTGAACTTCAGCATCCAGCCGGTTTATTACAACCGTTGCCAATTCCTAGCTGGAAATGGGAAATAATCAGCATTCATTTCATTCTATGTTTTCCTAAAAATTAGAACCAGAATGATTCTATAATTGTAGTTGTTGACAAAATCGGCAAGGCAACCCATTTTATACCAGTAAAGACCACTCATAAGGCTGCTAACATTGCTGAAATATTTATGAAACAATTTTTTCGTTTGCATGGAATTCCAAAAGTTATAATTTCTGATAGGAACTCTAAATTAGCGAGAAACTTCTGGAAATCTTTATTTAAAGGCCTAAATGCTACTTTAAATTTTAGTACATCTTTTCATCCACAAAGGGATGGATAGACAAAAAGGCTAAATTAGATTTTGGAATATATGTTAAGGATGTACGTTAGAGAACAACCAAGTAAATGGGAGGACTACTTGCACTTGGTTGAGTTTGCATACAACAACCACTACCAAGCTTCATTAAAATTCAACCCATTTGAAATTATGTATGGAATAAAATGCAATACTCCCATATCCTGGAGTAACCCCATTGATAGGTTAATACTAGATCTTGAGTTATTAAATGAAATTGAATTTATCATGAAGCAGGTAGAAGATAATTGAAAGGTTTCACAAGATAGACAGAAGATTCAAACGTATCTTAAACGAGCTTAGAAAGAGTTTTAGGTGGGAGATCATGTTTTCATTAAGGTAAAACCTAAAAAGAGCTCCTTAAAATTAGGGAGTTGTGCTAAGTTATCACCCAGTTACTGTGGACCTTTCAAAATATTGTTCAAAGTTGGATTGGTGGCATACCAATTAGCCTTACCACCGAATCTTAAAGTTCATAATGTTTTTCATATTTCCATTTTAAAACGATATGTACATAATGCTACTCATGTGATAAATTTGAATGATGTACAAGTGGATCCCGGAGGAGATTTTTTGGTGGAAACAGACTGTATCCTAAACAAGAGGGAGATCTTCCTTCAAAATTGCACCATTCAACAGGTGAAGGTGCACTGGAAGCACCTAATCCCGGAAGAAGCAAGCTAAGAATTTGAGATTCATATGCGAGAAGCATATCCAATTATGTTCTAGGGAATCTCTAAGGATGATTAATAAAGAAACATCGAGGAAAATGTTGGAATTAAGGGGGGGTGTATGTCACATACCCCAATTTCAATAAAATTTTATTTTTAAGAAAACATCATATTTTACTTTTATTGTATATTTTATGACTATTTACAAGGTGGGTTCAAGCATGTCTATAATTAATTGTGTTGAATATTTTATTATTTAATAAAGATGAGAAAAATAGCCCAAGGATGCTGTTGAATGAGTGTCCACTAACCCACTAGGACGAATAGACTAGGGTGAGAGAAAACTCACACATGGTAGCATCCTCAATCACTTCTAGCTGTTGTAGGGGGGATCTTCCCTAATTTTGTGGTCATGTTCCCCAAGAAAGTGGAAAAAAGAAGGTGGCTCATTAATTGAAAAACTAACCAAAAAGACCTAGGCATGCATATATCTATCCATTGAATTCAGGAAGAGGCTGTTCATTCTTGACCTTGTGAAATTTATGAAGTTGAGAAAGGAGCACAAGAGATTCGATGAGGGGAAATTTAGAAGTGTTTTGAGTGCTAAGACTACTTTAAGAACTAGTGCAGCTTGATAGCTGAGTTACTCTTGAGGACATAAGTACTGTTGTTAATTAATTACGTTGAGTTGCAAAAGTATTTAAACCCATTTCTTCAAACAATGCATTCATCCTAGTGGATCAGTGGACAGGCTCGAGGGTACTAAGACAAGAATTTGATCTATGTTCAGTAAAAGGTTGGGTGGAATGGGATCCTTGGGTTGTTTTTCTCTTCTACAACTTACAAGGTTCCACTGTGATATTTTATTTATTTATGTTTAAGAAAATTACTTGAACAAGCAGTCATGTTTGGTTTTTCTATTATTACTTAGATGTTATGAATCTGCTAGTAGAATTCTTAAGTATGCAATTTAATCAAAGAAAGTTTACTTTTATGTCATTTTCAAAATAAATGAAACTAGAATTAGAAGTGATTGATTAATGAGTAAAATTCCTTTCTGCATTTTTCCAACACAAATAAAATTAGAAGCATATACACCAAGATGACTGGTTGTCCTATTGAAATATCGATATTGCTTGGTGCCATGTGAACACACAAATTGTCCAGGACTATTCATAAAGTTGAGGTATAGAGACAATATGGCATTAAGTTCTATGTAGTTGAAGCATGCAATGTTATACTTCTTGGAGTGAAGGCCCAAGTTGGTTGTAAACAAGTTCTTGTAAATAGTATTTTGTCTTTACCTTTTGAATATGGAGGGGAGTTCATCGACTTCTCTGCTACATGAATACTATAAAATAGCTTGTGAGCAATTTGATTCAGTGATTTGTTTCTAAATATTGTACCCATGAGATATGCAAGAGATTCTAAAGGGCGTGGAATAGTTGTTTTGTTTCAAGGAGAATGATATGGAAAATACCTATCTGTGTGAAGGTAGTAAAGGAAACAGTACCTCATTAGTGGCATGCTTGCAAAAACTCTACAACTGAGAAGATAATGGAAGAAGAGTAAGAATAATTGTAGCCAGATGTTGACCTTGAATATGGATACATGATTGTTACATTGTTTATAACTTTATACCTTCAACAACTCAAAGACACAAAAATATGCATGAGGCCACTATAATCTTTGATTGTTATCTTCCAACACAAATAAAACAAGTATATCCTTGTGTCCAAAGTAGCAAAGGAAGGACTTATTGACACCCAGTAAACAAAGTAAAAGATTCATCCTGTTAGGACTTAACTCAGAAATACATGCATCATGCGTAAACACAATTCAAGCAAAGTTTGCATTCATGAAGTTGAATTGTCGTTTATGTTAGTGAAACAAATGGTGTTATTTTTGGGGTTTTTCTAAAAAATACAAACATTATCCACATAATAAAAAATCTAATGTGCATGCATACAAATATCATAGTTGTATCCACTTGGGTTGGATGACTGTTGGCAGACAATTAAGAGTGGTCGAGTTAATTCCATAACAACTAAACTCAACAACATATGCATCATTGGAGGTTATGTGCTTAGATAGGCACACTTGGTCATTTCTATCCTGAGTGCTCACATCAGAAATGCATATAAGCTAGCAGTTACTTAAACCAGATTCATGTTATAACTAAACATCAAATGATAGGCACATATTCATAGTTGTACCATTAGTTTTTAGGAGCTATTCTTAGACCAACACAAAGGAAAGGCTATCCTGAGCTCTCACATCATAAAGGAATACAAGATAGAAGTTACTTAAACCAGATTCATGTTCTATCCAAACATCAAACAAGGGGCACATATTCACAACTATAGCATTAGTTTTTGGGACCTATTCTTAGACCAGTACAAAGGAAAGGTTTAAACAACACTTAAGTATGATCCAATAATTTTTATGTGAGTCATATACCAGTTAAATGTCACTTTTGTCTTCAGTTTTGTTCTAACTCCTACTAAAGGCATATAGGTTGGTCAACCACAAGAAGGGATTATACTAAATCGAAATCAATTTCTATGGGCACATACAATCAACCTAGATCTTAAACTATAATTTTCCTTGAGATTCTATGCAAATGGTTACTTTATAAAAGTATTATAACTTGTAAAAAACAAGTTAGAAGCTACATTCATAGATCAAGAGTGCCTACTGAAGCTAAATAAAGCATCTAGGGACACAACTAAATGGAAAAATGTTAAAATAGATGGCTTCTATGCACTAGTAAAGGGTATCTTGAGACTTGGACATGCATGCTCTTAAGTCATTGTTGATTTCATGGAAAGATATAGTGCACTCATCCTATGGATAATCATATCAACATTAGTTGATAATGTCCATGTAGAGACTGATCTAACTGTTAGTCATTTAAATTACATTTCAATATGACATGCATGCCCTATTTTAGGAGGTTGTTTAAGTTCTGCTAATAGCTGCACATCAGTCTGATCTTTTCAGCTTGACATGTGTTACAAACTTAGATTATAGTTCAGTAGTTGTTTTAGTTTTTGTTAGAGACTGGACTTGCATACGTCATTTAGCATTCCACGCATGTACTCGAAACTAGGGCACATTGAAATAGGTCAATTATCCTATAAAAAGATGTGCAATGCTCATTGTAATGGGTGGAATCGCAGATATTTACTACTCTAATTCCATATTGGCACTTGAATAAAGCTAGTTCATTGGTCCATGTATGTTTTCCTCTTTTTTTGTGTGCTTATAATATTTGGACATGAATGTTAAATACACACATTATATAACATTTAAAATACCATGAGGAACAACATTATTAGACATAAATGTTTACTTCAAAAATACACCTTAATGATCTTTTAAGCAAAATCCATAGAAACTCAGCTTAGATATCATCTCTAAAAGACTACCTAGTGTCTAGTAAAAACACAAAAGGGGGACGTGGAAGAATCTAATAAGGATTATGGAATCAATAATAAAAACTATAATATCTCTTAAAATAATTTTATTTGGAACAACTGTGTCCAAGGGCCCAAGAATGGAAACAAAAACCTTGTCATAATAAAATAAAATAAACTACTGCAAAATTAACTTATATCTTTAAGCAAATTTATTCATACATGTACGACTTCTCTGTACATATACTATTAGAAAAACAATCACAATGGAAATGAAAAGAACTTAAATATTTCCATCCAAAATTTTGATAGTAATAACTATAGTGGATGTCAGCAATAGTGTGAAATCTAGTCGTCATCATCCTATATTGCAATAGCGAAGTAGACACAATCACCCTGCAAAATTTGATCGAAAGGATTGATGCCATCTTTTTACTTGTCTATCATGGAATGAAGACTTTTCCTTTTAGGGAGATTCCTGACCTTTATAGTTGGATTGAGGATTCCTTCTGAGACCTATTTTCCTCCTTGGTACATAGTATATATAGGAGTCCAATTCATATATATAGGAAACCCTTGTTATATTAATAAATGGAGTGCTGCTAGTCATGTTAAAGAAAGCTAGTGAAATAATAGTAGACAAGAGTTTTAGTAATCAAATTTCTTATTGGGTTTCATCATTGAAATAAGGATGAACGAGTCGCATAGAAACAAATCACAGTAGCATAGAAATAATGACAAACAAGATTTATCTATTTGATATATTTGTGAAAAAAAACATATTATATAATAGATAATTGCAATGATAAACTAACCATAGCTGATTGCACCAGTCCCCCTATTCTTCCCAGCTTAAGCCTACTACACAAAAGGTAAAATTCTATACAAAGAAACATAAGATTCAAATATATAGATCTCCAAGACACATTTATTTGTTGTTACTTTATGTGTTGTATAATGGCATGATCATAATCAAGAAAACTAAGTGTCTTTTTGGGTGTCATAATATTTTTCTTTTTAAATTCCAACTTGAGGTCAATTGGATGCATAATTATATGTTTCAGAGTCAAAATGTGAATTTCCTAACATACATCTACAATATCTTGATTACATCATAGGATTTGAAGTGGTTAGCATATATCTAAATAATTCCAGAGACATTAATACTACTTTCTTATGTCACTCGAGTCAGAAATAATGTTGGGATTATTAGTATTTTCTTAGAATTACAAATTATGCAATATTGGTGTTAATATTGCCCCTTTCCCGAATTCTTAAAGGGTTCTAGCTCAATGGTAGAGCGCCTTCTTTACAAGCAAAAGGTTGAAGGTTCAATTCCTTCATGCCCAAATGATATTGAAATATTGATGTTTTAAATAAAATATATTTTATTATGATTTATTATGGTTATGAGGGTGGTTTTAAATTGACTTTGTATGTCACTACAAGGGGGTTCAAAAATTCCCTTGTATGTTACAAAGAGGGGGGTTCAAACCTGCCCTTGTAAGTTTATATTTGGGAGGTTCATAACCTCCCCAAAAGGTTTGTAA
>LPNX010999007.1:34058-59001 GCA_001517045.1 Pseudotsuga menziesii
TATAGGTACCTACGAGGGGGGTTTATAACTAGCCCCAAAGGTTTGTAAAGTGTTTTAGGGGGTTTTGAACTAACTCCGTAGGTACCTACAAGGGGGGTTTAAAAATGCCCCCAAAGTAGAAATGCCCCCAAACGTCACTTTTAGGGGGGGTTTCAATCTCTTCCAGGACCGCCCATAAAATTCAAAACTTTTAGCGTTGGTGCTATTAGGAGAGGTTTTGTAAAGACTGTCTCCAAATCTAAAACCGCCCTCGAAAGTGACTTTTGGAGGCGGAAGATAGCTACCCCTAAAAGTAAAATTTCTTGTAGTGTTTGTGTTGGATTCTATAACCTTTCTATCTTGACCCGCGATTGAACATAACCACAATACCAATAATAAACCACAAGACATCGACCCGACATAGTAAATCCATTAGCAACACATGCGATGTAGGCACAATCTCATATGAGATATACAATGGTAATTGCCAGAACCATGTTTCCGCAATTGGCAAGGGATTATAGTCGCTTGGAGCACGGCCAAGGTGCTCGACAAGGGAAACCTAGATAGCTAGACAGTTCGTGCATGACTGAGCCCAACTGTATGTTAGTGCCCGGGACACGACCTGGTCTTTAACCTTAACAACAGGTGCAACTTGTGTGATGCAGCTGATCCTTTTAACTAACATGTCACTTGCGATTGATATTTCAACTTTAAGGAATTAACTATATCTTTCTTGCAAATTCCAACAATTTTTGAGGAATTATTCATTCACTAGTTAACAATATGGTACCGGGAATTGAACAATAGCTCATTATCATATAGTAAGCAAGTAAAAACAATTCATGTCAACATGTACAGCATCAATCAACCATTTAGACACAAATAATAACGTCAAAACCCATATTGGGAAAACCACCAAGGTGCTTTTCATCTGGCATGAGAAATGGATATAACACCTTGTAGTCTACGACTTGTAGATTGATCTTAGGATATGTCTTTATCACTCAGACTTCTTTCTCTCATGCTGTCTAGTTTATTCTTCTATCTACTCCTACTGATCCACACACAACATGGATCAACTCTTCTATCTACCTTCTGCGCACTCAGCTACAGATTCCTTCTACTTATAGTGCTCTGTGCACATAGCTACAAGATCTATGGCTCAACAACCTTCTACTAATACTAGACTCTTCTCTGAGTCTTATTCCCTTCTACCCTACTTCCTTAAAAAAATTGAGTAACTTGGAGAATGAACAACCAACAAAAGGATAACATCCATAATCAACAAAATATCAACAACCCTTATACAAAACAGGTTCTTCTTATTTATATCTTCTATCAGACCATGCAAGGCCAAATACATACTACTTATTAGTTATAGGTCATGATCAGTCATTAGAACGGGCTATCATGGAATGATACAAGGCACTATCATCCTAACTTACAAATATTATTCCATACATGCATGGTCGTAGGCTTACACCATATTTAATGCCCATGATCTTCACTTGTTGTTTTCCGACCATTATCACCTATACGCCTGTATGCTTGATTTTCCTTTGTCATGCACATATTTATTTTTCCTACGCTGGTCCCTTTGCTTCCTTCACAACCTTCCTTCCTTCCTGTCATGCACACACCTTACCTTGGCTTGCATGCAAACTTCTTTCTTGTGCTCCTTTCCTAGCCCAAGAGGCCCACAACACTCACATGTGGCTCATCACGAGCCACTAAAAAGAATGGACTTGTCCTCAAAATTTTCAGTCGCAAAACTTACTATTGTTTCCACAAAATTTTATGACTCGGTCACTGATTGCACCGCAGGACCAACCTTATATTGAAATTATTTCACCATTCGTCACACTGCCACAAATTCATCTGATACCTCTTATGCTTGCATCACCAATTGCTCTACTCGGTCGGTACTGATATGTTTCGAAAGGCCTGCATCTATTTAATGTGCGATAGTCTCAAGTTTTTCCTTCAGCAGTTTAATAATGATGTTGATGCGCATTGCTTCTGATTGGTGCACTTCAGCTTCTACTTCCCTAGCCAAATCTCTATCTTGAAGAGCCTGGAGCTCATGTTGTAGCCTCTTGATATCAGTAATCTTGGCCACCTTCTCTTGGAAGGCCAGCATATTCATGTCTTCTTTCTCCGTGGTGATTTTCTCTTCAGTTGTGTGCCTGTTCGCCCTTATGTTTTCAATAGTCGTATCCTCCAGAAGCAGTTCCCATACGGTGGGAACTTCTTCTAGTGCCTTAGCACACATTGTTTCTCCTTGTTTTATTTTTACAGTAGCCTCAGATGCTGCTTTTATTCGCTCTTTGAGCCCTTGAGGAGGTGTGTTTCGCACCTATTTGGATTGCATTTCTTGCACCTATCATCAAATATCTCACATGATGTTTGCTAGCCTGGTTACCTTAGCGGTAGAGTCCCCATCCTCTTGGCCTACTTCAGATGGGAATTCTGCAATGGCGCTCTTGATGGTCTCCGCTAGTGTGAGGCATTTCTGCTCCAGGGTCAGTATTTCATGTTCCCTATCAGCAAGAAGGTCAGTAAGCCCTTGGAGTTTCTCTTCTTTTTCCTTTAGTAGGGCCTTGAGTGGATTTTCCTTCTTTTGTTGTTTTGTTTCCTGATAGGAAACAAAATTCTCTCGTAGCCAAATTTTCATTATGGTTTCCTACTATACTTCGTAGAATTCGCTCATGGGAAACTTTGATAATTCTAACTGGAGTTTGGAAAACGTGTTCACAACATTCTCAAAGGTACGCAGGCATGTTTCGGTTTCTAGTGCACTGGTCTGGATTGTCACTTTGATGGGTGACACTAACTATGGTGGGACTACTTGGACATTGGATTCAATGCCATATGTCTCAGCCTCAACAATGGATTTGACCTCATTTATTGCTTCGATCAACTTATTCAGATGCCCTCCCACTTTCTTAGCTATGCTAGATTGCTGAATCTTTAGGCTAGAGAGGTTGTCTTGCATGACTTTAGGAGCAGCTGCGGCAATATCCTCCACATCATCTTCTGTCAATGTGTTTGCATTCGATAATTTGTGGTATTTTTGCTTCTTACAATGTGGTTATCCTTCTTGTTTCCTTGTTTGCATTTGGGTTTGCACATGCTCTGTACTTGGTGTGTGATATGAATCACTTTGATCTGAGCTATGCCTATCATTGTCATCTTATTCTTCATCATCCTCTGACTACTTACCTTGTCCATCACTTCCTTCAATTCCTTCACCATGAACTTGTTGGACTGGTGGGTCTTCATCACACTGTCCTTTAGGAAGCGCCTCTGCTAGCGGGTGCTCCATTCTTTCGGGCATAGGTGGATGATTGCATCCATGTCCTCATCCATCACCATGAATCCTGGATGGTGCACTTGTTTGGCCGGATGGTGCGCTTTGGCCTGAAAGTTGATAAATGTTGTGTACCTTTGTACCGTCATAGCATGGATTCAATTTGATTTCCACACAACATCATGCAATGCCTCTGCATGAAAAAAGAACTCAATGTTGTTGTCCTTCTATCGTCTTGTGTATTTCCTATCCTCCCATGGGTTCTAATACCTTGCACCATGGCAACGGAATGGGACATCCATCTGCACATAGTTGGGCAGGTTGTCCCACAGAGTGAATGAAATAAAAATAAGTAGCCATGTGTAATGGAATTTGTAATTTGGCTCCTATTGGGCATTTGTGGCATCATCGATTAGCTCATTGAGCAAGTATCGCAACCAATTGAATTCTCCACCTAGTGTGCATAGTTTTGCAAGTTTGAATGTCATCACCAAACACTAATTGGGCCACATCTTGTGTAACAACTTACATGATAAGATATGTGCATAAAATATCACACTTTTGTCCTCGATCGACCGAAGTAGGAAGCCCCTCTTTTCGCATCGCAAGTTGTATTTCTACTTGATCCGAGTGGTGTCATTCTAGGCCAAGTAAGGTGTAGGATCATCGCCTTGGTTTTGGAGTCCTATGATCAACGAGATCAGCTCAGTGCCAACTAGGTACGGTCAATCAAGCCACATGCATCCTCTGTGAAAGCAGACTAGTAGTTGCTTCACATACGTGCTAACCTGTAAACTGTGGTCAAAATGGGGCATAAACAATGGGTTAATCAAACCTATGCAACCAACCCCGTTGTCCCACTGCATTGACTTGAGAACTTGTGGTTGACTTGGGTTGGGCTCTTCTACGATCAGGCAGTCCACTCTGTTTAGTCCTTCCTGTTGTTGAGTGTTGAATTCTTCAAATTTAAGCTTGGCCAACTTGGGCATCATGTCCATCAGTAAGGGGACACTATTAGGGATTCATGGCACTACCAGAGTTGTAACCACCTTCTTTGGGAGTTTCACCTTATACACGTTGGCTCTCCTTGGATGAACATAGTGTGGGAAATTATTATCAGCTCCCTCTACATCACTTTCTTCAATGTAGTCATCCTTTTATTCATCCTCTCGGTCCTCTTCTAAGATATTTTTACCATGAGCATCGATTGGAGCGACAGTCTTCTTGCATTTTCTCATCTGTGGGAGTCCAGATGGTCCTCCAACTGCTTGGTCACCGAGATTTCTCAGCTCTATAACATGTGGTATCTAAGCTGGGGTAGGCATTGTAGTATGATCGATCACATTGGCAGGTTGCTTTCACGTTCTCACCATTGGATCTGTCTCTGGTTCTTACTACGATTGTTATATCTCAGGTGACGGACTCTATTCTTAAGTTAGGAAACAGGAGATAATAGTTATGTATGATGGTTCGCTATCTCTAGGGATCTCAATTACCATGTGCATTGGCTTACTTCAACACGGATGATAGGGTTTAGCTCTGCAATCACTCAGCTCTGGTTCTGTCTAGCTTACTCTATGGTCATAAAAAATCTCTTGTCAGTGAAGCCTTGCACTTATACCCACCACCACATCGTGTAATAATCATGCAACGTTCGGTTAATGTCTAATTTTTCACATGGGTTTCTTGGCTACCACATCCATTTATTAAGTCGTTAACTGGAGTACTGCGTTGTTTCTGTTAAAACAGTTATGGAAGATCTGTCAGATGTGACCTTACAGGATGTTGTCATTCTCCTCATATCTCATTGAATTAATGACACTTAGCTATCACTGCCACCTAAATATTCATCGAATATCTACACTTTAATGTTGGCCATCCTGTCATTTCCACTTTTTGCAGCAATTTCCATCTTTTTTCTTTTTGTGGGTTGTGCCACCCTTCTCCTGCATGTCACACTTGTTCCATCACCGACGTGGGACAGAACAATGTTTACATCTTTTGGACGTTCTTCCCCATTTTTTTTCCTTGTCGCATAGCACGATTCTAATTCGGCATGTTATGACCATCATAGTACAATTTCAGGCGACTACAGTTCACCATACTCGCGAGATAGGTACTATATCACTTCAAAAGTTTTACTGCACCCATAATAGTGATGTGTGTGGCCACATATTTCCCTTGCCAATGTGTCTTTAACTTTCATGGGTGTTTAAAAAAATTGTTTACATACAGTAACATAAGTCTTCCCACTTAGAAAGACTTAACCCGAATGTGGCGATCATGCCATGCTTTCTGTCACTACATCTCAACTTTCTGATGGAATCCTTTAACAAAGCTTTCTTCTTCCAATTGCACTAGCTATGACAACCTCTGCTTAACAACATCTTCATGAGTCATCTCCTTTAATGCAATGATTCTGAAACTTGGTACAATGTACTCCATTGACATAATAGCCTCTTGTCCATATACTAGTCTGAATGGGGTGTTCCATGTTAGTCGCTTGCAGGTTGTGCGATATGCCCATAGCACAACTGGTATTTTTTTATCCCAATAATCTTGGCACACATTGCATACCTTGGTCAATACATTCTCCAAAATATTCTTGAAAGCTTCAACCGTTCCATTCTCCTGAGGGTGATAGGGATTCGTCTTCTTAAGCTGGATCTGAAATTCTGCAGTCAGCTCAACAATTACTTTGTTAACAAAATGATTTCCTTGGTCACTTAGTAGTATATTTGGACAACCAAATAGGGTGAGGATGTTTTTGAATGGAAACTTGCCCTCAGTCGCAGTGGTACAATCTTTAATAGGGACAGCTTCAGTCCATTTGGTCAAGCAGTCTGTCATAGTGATAATGTAGTGCACAACAGTTCTCTTCCCTAATGAGCTAATAGCTTCAACAAAATAAACTTCCCACTTGTCAAATGCTTGAAGGGTTATTTGTGGCACAAGTGGCATCTCATCGTAGTGTGATGGTTTTCTGGTCCTTTGGAAAATATCACAGTGCTTGTAGAAGCTTTTAGTATCCATGTGTATGGTTGGCCACCATAATACTGCCTACAATATCTTATGTACTACAACTTTCCTTGTGTAGTATCCTCCTGTGATACCAGCATGTGCTTCACTCATAACCCAAGGTCATTCATGGTCAAAGATAGCGACGCAGTACCTCATCTGCACACAACTTATATAGATGTTCCACGATCAATGTATAATCAGAAGCTCTGACGACCAAGTATTTCTTCTGGATAGTTGTCATTCCTTCAGGTTAGTTGTCATTCCTCATGGTTTTGGTCGTCCATCACGTGGATCACAAAAATTATCTTCTAAGCTAGTTGGCTCTTCACCACTCTCTATCCTTGATAGGTGCTTTGGTCCAACATTCAATAGGACTGGTTTAACAATGACCTCAAAATTGAACTCTTCAAACAGGAGAATCCATCTACAGATCTTCGCCCCCAACAATGGCTTGTTGACTAGGTATTTTAGTGCTGAATGGTTAGTGTACATCTGAAAATGTCCTGCCAACAAATAGTGTCAAAATTTCTGAAGCACATAGACCATAGCAAGGCCTTCTCTTTTTGTCACTATGTAGTTATTTTCTACTTTTTATAGTTTCCTACTTGTGAAAGCAATAGGATGGTCGAGCGCACCCTCTCCTGGATGCGTCAGAACTATGCCAAGGATGATAGATGATGTGTCGACATGCACATGGAATTCCATGCAAATGGTCTCGGCAACAGAACCACTTGTTGGCTTCTATCACCTTTCTATCTCAACCCGTGGTTCCACATCACCACAATACGAACAATAAACCACAATACATTGGCCCAACAAAGTAACTCCATCGGAAAAACCTACGAGGAAGGCACAATCTCACCCGAGATATCTAATGGGTAATTCCAAGAACCATGTTTCTGCAATTGGCTAGGGATTATAGTCCATTGGCGCATGGCCAAGGTGCTCCACGAGGTAGCACAACTATACGCCATCTGTAACGGCCACAATCTTTACCTATCATTTTTCGGCTATTATCACCTATACACGTGCCTTTCCTCCGTCACGCGTATATTTATTCCTCCTGCACTGGTCCCTTTGCTTCCTTTGCGACCTTCCTTCCTTCCTATCGTACGCACGACGTACCTTTGCTTGAGCATGAACTTCTTTCTTCTGCTCCTTTCCTAGCCCAATAGTTTGTCTCCTCATCATATGTTGCTCTTTGTATTGTCCTTTGATTATCCAATGTCTCTCTAAGATCTCCTCCTTTCCTTTGTAGGTTTTTCTTGTCTCTACACATCTGAGAAACACCTGCTCTTACTCTTCCTCTCCCAGTCATCTTGCTGCTATGATACCAGATGATGTAAGCAATAAGCTTTGATTAGATTCACAATATATAAAAAGCATGTAAACACATAAGAACTAATCACTTCTAGGCATGTATTCCAGTAGAATTAATGAGTAGTTCTTATTTCATGAGGCTTCTATTTAATTTTGGGTATGTTCCCCCCTATGAGAAGTCATCTACAAGAGACTGGATAACCTTATGGAGCTAGAAAAGTCTCTTTTTAGTAGTAAATGAACTATATACTATTAACAATAGTGAAGGGATACTATAGTAAACTTACAACATTAAAATTCAGTTATATGAACAAGAAAAATAGAAAAATGCAACCCTTAATCCATCTGAGATAGGTTTCTAAAATTTCAAGTCCATATCTAGGTGGTAACTTGGTATTTTCTAGACTTTTTCTCATTTGTTTGGAAAATAATAGTGAAAGGGGTAAGTGTCAGAAGCATACATTGGTTTTGTGTTGCATCTTGATATTAATAATAGTGTTTGCAATGCATATGGAATCTATGACTTTGTTTACACAATTATAGATAAAGCGATAATTAGGGTTTCCATGATATGGGGATGAATATGTACAATTTTTTAGTTTATGTTTAAAGAGCATCCTAGTCAACTAAGAGGCTTGTCTCGTAAGTCAAGGCCATATCTAGTGGACTCTTTAGGAATTATCTAGTGGATTGTTTTGGCTTAGATCTATCACCATTATATAATACCTTGCATGCATGTATTAACTATTTGCACAGCCATTGTATGTAATTTACTTTCATCTTGCACTAGGTAATTATAGAAATAGTATTTTTAGCGAGTAAGACTTTTGCAAATTCCAAAGGAAGTGTCTTGTGAAAGAAACCATTATGGGCAGTGGGCATAGTTTCATCTTCTAACATCCTCATGATCTCTAACATGTTAGTCTGCAGAAGAATTAGAACAATTTCAAAGAACAATAAAAAAAACTAGGTTTTGATACTCGATTAAACATTTTCTATTTCCAAAAATTTGATGATCAAATTCGAAGTTAAGTATACGATTGTAGAATTACCTCATCGTGCTGGCTTGAATTTGGGTACTACCTTCGTTAGATGTGTATTGGAAAGTACTGATCTTGTGTACAATTTCTCATGCAAAAAAGAGGTTCAGTTCCATTTCTTAAATTCTATCATGAAAATCCAATTGGGGGTTTAACATTTAGTAACGAAATGACCATCGCTAAAGAATTTTGAAGAAGCCACAAGTTTCTTAAACTACAATTCTTTATTCAATCAATGTTGCTATTTTTCATAGCATGGGTAATAAGTGCAAAATCTGTCAGCTAATAGAAAAAGATAGAAAAACATTTAAGGTTGAAAGTTTGTTGTTCAATTGGTAACTAGGAATCAAACTTTTATTGGTATGAAAGTATATGAGAAGGTATTGACCTGGGAAATTGAAATCATGTATGTGCTTGGTAATTAGTGGGATCATGGAGGAGACAAATAAATATGGAAACATTTTAGTACTAAGTAGTTAATGTAGAGTAAAGGGATTAACATATTTTTAAACAATGAACAGAATTCAATTTTATATCTAGTTGAGAGGATTGAGGTGTGTGGGGGAAATCTACTTCTTGCTATACTCCAGTTGTTATTCCCCCTTTTATCAATATTTTATTAAGTGGGCTGAGGTGTAAAATCAAGTTCTATCCTGCTACCATCTGGCTTCACCACCAAAGCCACATATAGAAGAAAACTATGTCTGTTGCATATGTGAATTCTTTTTTCAAAGAATTCATGATCTATTTGATTATGGTTTGTTCACCATATTCATTAATATCTCGGATTCTCATGTAGCGATATAACGAATTCTATTATGGTATGGCGTGTTTCACAACTAAACACCACAAGACGATCGATATGGATTCCAATGCATCCCAAGAAGCAGGAAAGAAAACAAACAAATCGTTCAAAACTTAAATAATCATAAGTAAATGCAATAATAAACAAGCCTTTAGGATCTCTATCACAACCACTGTGAGAAGGATATAAGGATAAAATTGATGCAGGGAAAAGGAATACTCTGCCTTTGATACACTTAGTCTTCTGACTTGGAAATTATTCTACGTTTGATCCCAAGTAAATCATGCTGCAATCATGCACTCTCAGGAAGTAACCGTTTATTTATTTTATATCAAACTCTATCAGATACACTAGTGGATGGAAGAAATGTAAGTCATAACAAAAAAAATGGGTATCAATTGGCCCATATCTACCTTAGCACGGGCTTGGTAGGAGATATATCCAGAAATCGTGCATAATAAAAAATATCACAAATGAAATCTCCATACACGTGATATTTCTTAAAAAGAATTAAAAAAAATTCCAGTTAGTTTGAATAAATCAATCAAACAATTGATTTCTCCTTGAAATCATGCCCGCATATGTTTCTCTATATATGTACAAAAAAAAATTGATATGCCATACATGCACAGAAGTAATTATAAGCGTGAGATGGCTGTCCATAAATAGAATCTTCTGGGATTCTTCTATGAAAATTCTGATTGGGTGCGCCTGGTAATTTGTTCCCATATTTAATGTTTGCGGGGAAGGTTTTCGGGAGATGCATGGAAAAAGTATAAGTTTCGCCCTTCCAAAATTCAGATCCTTCAAGCCGTTCGGCGATTCGTTTCCTGGGAAAATTATTTTCTCATTTTTAGCCGTTCGTCGAAGATGCACCCGACATTTAGTTTTGAACATGAGGTGCGTGCATCTGAAAGCGCTTGCTCCACGAATCGCATCTTCGTCCACATAAAACCGACAAAGAAAAAACGGTATTAAACAACAAGTAAAAGACATCCGTATTAATCAACTACTATCTTATAATTGCGTAGAAATTTATAAAGTCAATCTTAAAAATGACAAACATCATCTTTTAATGTTTATTAAATTTATTAAAATAAAAACCTAGAAGCTGATAAGTGGATCATTTAAAGATATTGAAATAAAAAACTTATCATTATATATATATATATATATATTTATGTATATATATTATTTATAGTGTTTATAAATATTATTAAATAAAAAACTTGCAAATGTAATAAAATACTTTTATATAAATTTATTTTATATAAATTTATAGTATAAGGTGAATTAATTTCATTAAAAGAATGAAAGCCAAACCATTTTAATTTGAAAAAAAATTGTATATTCTTTGTTTTCATAAAATTAGTACAATATCTTAAATGATGGTGTTCCTCTCATATAGTTATTTTAAGTTTCTTTAAACCCATTGCCAAGACCATTAATTCCCGTACATATGCTTCAATGATTTTTTTGTGGCCATCAACCTCTATCCATACGTATGACAACCATAATTTGATCATAAATTATCCAAATCTAACCTACAATAGTTCCTTTCTTCATTAACATTTGTAAAAAAATAGACTCCCTCATTGAAACCTTGATGTAAACTTATATGATAATGCCCTTGGCGAATGAGTGAAGGCTAATTGAAGCCATAGGGTGCTTTTCATATATATAGTTATTTGTTCTACTATGATGTTTTATTATTCTTTACTTTTAAACTAATATTTAAACTATATTGACATTAGTTTTGAATATGTATTGTACTTTGATAAAGTTTCTTTATTTACAAAGTTTTTTATATAATATTTTTTATATTATTATAATTTTATTAAATTAATGTTATCATTTTAAAATAAAATTAATTAATTTAGTTTTTAGAAGCTAGTGCAAGGTAATATACTTACATTAGTAGATTTCTTAAAACAATTACTTATACAAATTTTTAGAATATATATAAAATTGAAAATTGTAATAATTATAAAAATTATTAAATAAAAAAAAATTACTATTATAATATTAAAATAAAGAAACACAATGTAAAAAGTAAGTATATATGTTTTTTTTTTGAAAATTCTAATATAAAGATTAAATAAAATTAGTTAAATTAAAAATTATAAAAAATAATTTTTAAATTAAAATATCAATCTAGATAATAAATTATTTTTGTAAGAAATTATAATACTAAAAGGAATTTCAATGCAAAGAAAGTATTTTAATTTGAAAAAAAAAATATTCTTTTGAACAATAAATAATATAAAATCCTAAACGCTAGTGTTTCAACCATATACTTAATATACTTCATATTTTGATATACATTCATGTACGCTTGTACACATTTCTTTATATATTTTTATTTTATTTAAACGACACATTTTATTTTAACCAAGTTATCCAACATAATTCAATCTCAAACTAGCCTTTGGCTCGTTTCAATTTTGAGGTTAAATTGCATTAAGATTAATTTCAATCCTTTGTACAAGTCTCATTGCTTATTTTAAAAAAAACTCTTCAAACTTCCTCAATAAGATCGATAAGATTGAGTGAAGGTATCCACATAAATCATCGTGATCTCAATACCAACTTTGACATTGTCTCTTTTATTTACAAAATTGCCTTTTTAACGATTTTATTGATATTGTTTATAATATTATCAAATTAATGTTATTAAACTTGTTAAAATAAAATCAATAAAATTTATTTTTTTAGAAGATCGTCCAAGGTAATGATAGTCATTTATAATGCACTCGTTCCAATAAAATGAATTTTCAGAAGTATTTACATAACTTTGTAAAACATGGCATAAAAAGATTGGTATGTTATTTTTTTTCTAAAACATAATGCATATGTTCACCTTAGGCCTCGAGTTTGGCATGTAAATTGTCCAAACTTGTGAAAAATATTATGTAGACTTGTAGATAATAGGAAATTCTAGTGCAACACTATTTTTTCGTGTTTCTTCATAGTTAATTATTGTAAATTAACGAAGTCAATAAATACCTAAAATGAAAAGGTCTAGTATTAGGACTTGTTAACATGGTCTTAACATAATCAATCTATTTTTTTAGTTCCTATATCTTCTACTATACTCATGTGGGTTCTTTTCTATTTTGGAAAAGGGTGAGCCAATTAAAAGTTATAGCCAAAATACATGACATATGTTTTACATAAATGTGAGATGAGTGCAAATAAAAATGAATAAAAAACAGAAAACCCTAACAAACTTATTCAAAAAATAGATATTTGGAATTTGCAGAGAGAGTTCTATAAATGTATGCAGTTTCATTAGTAGTGGACAAGTGGACAATATACATAATCAAGAGAAAAGAATATGAAGTTGTAGAACATGGTGTGTTTTTCTATAATGCAATAAAGTCCATAAGATTTGGAAATCCCAACCTAGAACCAAACCTTCCAACTCATTATACCCGAAAAATGGAAAATGAAAGTGCACCAAAATAAATTTAAATTCAAGTGCACCCATGCATTAAAGGTGTTCGCAGGTCATTAGGCATCTACATTAAATGCACTTGCATGTTAATAGTGTGTGCACATTTTGGTAGCACACACATTAGTAGCACTCATATACTAATGTTCTCATTATTGTAATTTAATTGTTTCTCCCCCATTCTAGTTATCTCTCCCTTTCTCTATATAATCCCCCGCCCTCTCTCTTTATTACTCCACCCCCACTCTCTCTCTCTCAAACCCCCATTCTTCGTATACCATAAATAATAACCCCCCCATCTCTCTATATACCCTTTATGTTACCCCAAATCCTACACCCTTCATTTTTATACTTATTTATCCATCCCTTTCTACTTGTACCCTTGATCATCTTTCTCTATGTCCCCCTAATCCCTAACACTCCATTCCCTATATATCTAACCCCCCCCCCCCCTCTTTCTCTTAATCACCCTTGTTCCTACCATTAACCATGATATCTCTCTTTCTCTCTCCTCAAACCCCCAACATTCACCCTCCTACCCTTACTCTTCACTCTATCTCTCTCTTCCATACAACTAACCACCACTCCATCCTCCTATTTCTCTCTCTCTCTCTCTCTCTCTCTCTCTCTATAACCTAATATTACCACTAGCCACCTATCTCTCTCTCCCCCCAAACCCCCATTATTCACCCTCCTACGCCTACTCCCCACTCTATCTCTCAGTTCCCTACCACTTACCACCTCCCCATCCTCCTCTCTCTCTTTATATCTCTATTTCCCCTAATCCACCCCCACCCTTAACCACCCACTCCCACTCTCTCTCCTTATTTATCACCGACTATTGTCAGTAACCACCATTTCTCTCTCTCTAAAACCCTAACCCCTAATCTCTTTCTCTATATATAATATTCCCCCACAGCACTTAATATCTACCTTCCTACCACTACACCCACTGTCTATATCTCTTGTTTTCCCATACCACTATCCATATACCATTCCTCCCACTCTCTCTATAACCCTATTCCCCTACTCTCCCCCCCACCCTTAACCACCCACTCTCTCTCTCTTTTTATGGGTCTCTCACCTAATTTTACCACTAACCACCATCCTAATCTCTCTCTCTCTCTCTCTCTCTCTCTCAGCCCCTAACCCACAATCTCTCTACCTCTCTAAGGCTATAACCCCCAATCTCTCTCTCTCTCTCTCTATCAAACCCTAACTCCTAATATCTCTATATATATCTACCCACCCAAACCCCCACTCCTCAACATCATACCCCTAACCCAAAATATATCTTTATCTCTCTCTTTACTCGAACGACCTTCCACTCCCCATACTCCTCCACTACCTGTAATCACCGAGTCAGTCTTTGTTTCCTAGTCTCTAAACTACTCGTACCACTTATCATGTACCCAAATTTCAATAATATTTTATGTTTAAACATTATATTTTAATTTTTTTTTAAAGCTTATGACTATTGAACAAGGACTATTGACCAAGTGGGGTCAAGGATGACTCTAATTAATTATGTTGAATATTTTATTATTTAATAAATAAAAGATGAGGCAAATAGCCTAAGGAGGTTGTTGAATGAGTTTTCACTGACCCACTAGGAGGGATAGAGTAGGGTGAGAGCAAATTGACACATGGAAGCATCCTCAATCACTTCTAGCTATTCCACAGGGCAACTTCCCTAATTTTGTGGTCATGTTCCCCAAGAAAGTGGAATAGAGCAAGTCGCTCCTTAATTCAAAAACTAACAAAAAGGACTTAGGCATGCATATATATAACCACCGAATTCAACATGAGGTTGTTCATTCTTGACCTTGTGAAATTTCTGAAGTTGAGATAGGAGCACAAGATATTCGATGAGGTGAAAGTTATAAGATGTTTGAGTGCTAAGACTGCTTTCAGAACTAGTGTAGCTTGATAGCTGAGTTCTTACTATTGACGACATAAGTATTGTTGTTAAGTACTTTCGTTAAGTTACAGGGGTATTTAATCTGATTTCTTCACATAGTGCATTCATCCTGTGGATCAGTGGACAGGATCGGGGGTCCTAATACAAGCAGTTGAGCTATCTTTAGGAAAAAATCTGATGGAATGGGCTCGTTGGGTTGTTTGTCTCTTTTACAACTTACGAAGTTCCATTGTGTTATTTTATTTATTTTTGTTTAAGAAAATTACTTGAATGAAGCAGTCATGTTTAGTTTTTCTATTATTACTTAGATGATATCATATCTCATAGTAGATTTCTTAAGTCAACAATTTATTTAGGAAAGTTTACTTGTATATGATTTTTAAAATAAATGAACCTAGAATTAGAAGTGATTAATTAATGAGTAAAATTCCTTTCTGCATTTTTTCACTCATCTTACGATGAACTAATCTAGTACATAAGGATTTTTTCGAGGAAAATAAGAATGATTATACATGGATAAAATGATACGAAACTGTTATCGAATTGAAGAGTTTACATAGAGTCCATTATAGTAATATTTTGTCACACAATCATTAAACTATGAATAATATAACACAATAATAATTACTAGAATACAAACTATTTATTTACACTTAGTAAAGAAAAACCATTCATCATTCTAATGCTAGATACCTAAATTATAGACAAATATTCTAGTTATATTACAATAAATAATGCACAGCTAAATGATTTACCAGTTGTTTTAACTTTAGTACTAACCTAAAACTGTTCTTTTTAACATCTAGCATAGAAGTTCATGATGTTCATTGAAAAGACTGATTTTTGGTTAGAATTATAACAACTATTGTATTATACTACCTTAAGTACTTAGGAAACCAAACTGTAAACTTTCAGTATAACAATAATACTATTATTAACATTGAAAACTATGCTTCTAAACTCTACTCTATTAAATATAAACTTTCATATCCATTACAGAACCTATTTATGAAATAGGACACATTCTAGCTTCTCCATTTTAAAAGGAAAAGCATCAAAATCTATATACTACTTATACAATTAAAAAAAATCAGAAGTTAACCATATAAATTAAATACCAAAAATTCTTATTAAAAAGCAATCCCTAGATTAATACTTAAGGTACCCTTCGCATAAATATAATTTCACCAACTAATTTTCCAATGGCTTAACCAATTTGCAGCTGTAGAATAAATTTTACAAATAGTTTGTTGTCATAGAAAAGCAACCTTTTACCAAGCTTAATTCTTTATACAACTAAAAGTACAAGAGGAAAACTAAGACTAATAGAAATTTACACTATGGCCTGTAATCTCTGCCTTTTAAAATCAAAAGTATTCATTTTTTAACCATTACAATCGCCACATGGTTCATCCCATAAAACCAAAAATTCCTTAATATATTCATAGCCACAAAAGAGTTACAGAGATGAGAAAAAATGATGAGGAATATTTCACATAACATATTATAGTTTAAACAAACAATTTTGAAAACCTTGGAACAGTTTACATTTACCCTCAAACATTTTTACAAGAATCGTAGCTCACGTGTGAAACCATTAGGGTTATTACTAAGGACAGCTTTGCAGCCTCCACCATTTATTTCCCATAACCAAACAACAATCTACTACAAGTAACACCGCAATAGTAATCCACAAGAACCATTTGTATCAATGCAAACACATTCAAAGAAGGGTTACCCAAGGTTGGGGCCGAGGCTTACCGAGCCTATCTTGCTCAAACCCTTAAGCTTCGGAGGAATCACCTTCAACATTTGACTGGGTATTTCCAACTTCCTTCACCTATCATCAAAGAAGAAACAACTTCAAACAGTTAGTATATAGCTTAGTATAGATAATAATAAGTAAAATAAATTAAAATGCTTGGAGGAATTTTTGTTATCACTTACCAGCTTAAATGTTGAGCCTCCTAACGCCACCATCGAGTTTGAAGGGAACAATAATGGCAAGGAACCAAAACATTAACTTGCTAATGCCACGGCCAAAACAAGAACATTAACTTCTACATAGCCACGAGGAGGTCGAGGGCTTGTCGGCTCATTTCTCCATCCAAACAAACAAACGTCGAAAACAAAAATGCATTTTAGGGAAACTTGATTGTAAAGGATTCGGGTTTATCTCCAAAACCCTCCATCCAGTGAGCATCCACCACGTGGATTCCACCCCTTTCAAAATTATTTTTTGCATTGACATAGTTTTGAACCTGCATGTTAAACCTGCCAAGTATATAAAGTAATACCATTATTTTTGTTAAGAAATAAACAAACTATTTTATGCTTGTTGAAGCTTCGTGACTAGTTTATATTTATTAGGTTATGGGTGTTGAGGTTTTGTTAGGTTGTAATTGTTAATTTTATGCATCGAATATATATGGCTAGGTTTTTATTTTCTTTGTAATTAGTTTTAGTTTCCAAGATAAGAATGTTAATGCTTAGGTAAGTTCTAGGGTTAACATGGATAAAATCCATAGTTATAAATGGTTTGGAAGGTATTAGGGCTTCTAGTACAAAGAATAACTAAAAACATGTTTGGATATTCATATACAATCAATCATATAATTCAAGTGTTTAGAATAAACAACCACGCTATCAACTCAAATTGTTGCCTAGGTAGAGTAGTCTTTACTATAGGCATAGGAATTTTTCCACTTCGATAGTCTATACATTAAATAGAGTTTAAGGATCTTTTCTAGCTTACTCGTTTGGTCTTCCAAGGTTTTAATTTCTTACATCGTAAACCTGGAAGTAAGTTTTACCAATGAATCCTGTACAAGCATCCAATTTGTGTTAGCTTTGAGAAAATCTTAGTAAGCCTTAGGCGAACCTTAAGCCCCCTTTAGCAAGAAAAGAAATAACCATTAGAATCATACACATTCTTACCAACAAACCAATGATCAAAATTCAATAATTTAAAACTCATTAACTTTTGAAAAATAAATTATTCAAGACTGAAAATCAATATAGGGATGAAATCATGAACTTGGGTGTCTATTCCATGAGAATCAACTTTCGGAATCCAGATTTAAAACACTTTCAACTGAACTATTTTTTTTTTCAGCCGAACTATTTAAACTTTTCAGTTGAACTATTTAATGTTTTTGACCGAACAATTTAAAAAAACTTTCGGGAGAACTATTGTTTCAACCAAATGTTAAAACTAACAGTGAACCTCGTGATGTGGGGTTTGTAAGGATCATCAAAAAAATAATGTCAGTCATATTTATTTGGATTTGATCATTTTTTCGACCGAAAAACCTTTCAGTCAAAAAAAGGTATATATATTTTTGACGCAACTATTTCAAGTTTTGTCGTTTCTGATTTTTTCCTATATTCCTGCGCCTACGCCTCATCTCTTCCTCACCTCACCTATTAAGCCTCACCTCTTCCTCGCATGTTAGG
Organism: Pseudotsuga menziesii; assembly: GCA_001517045.1. Taxonomy (NCBI): domain Eukaryota; kingdom Viridiplantae; phylum Streptophyta; class Pinopsida; order Pinales; family Pinaceae; genus Pseudotsuga; species Pseudotsuga menziesii. The sequence goes on from LPNX010999007.1 coordinate 52,368, forward strand.
CCTTGGCTCTTCCTTTGCTTCACCTCAGATTTAGGCCTCGGCTCTTCCTTGCCTTGCCTCGACTCACCTGTTAGGCCTCAGCTCTACCTTTTCCTCTCCTCTACCTCGCCTCACCTGTTAGGCCTCAACTCTACCTTGCCTCACCTCTACCTTTCTCATTAGGCCTCATATATGCCTCGCCTGTGTGTTAGGGGCTCACTTTTGTGTTAAAATCTTTCATGTGTGGTGCTTTGCGGTGGTGGTGATTCTCTTGTGTGGTGCTTCGCGGTGGTGGTGCTTCCCCTGTGTGGTGCTTTACTTGTGTGGTGATTCATAGTAGTGGTGCTTGGTGGTGCTTCGCGGTGGCAGTGCTTCATAGCTTGTTGGAATCTGTCAGTGGGTGTTTTTCTATGGTGCTTCGTGATTTCCTGGTAAGTTCGTAGTGGATCTTGAAACATAGACATATTGAGAAAAGAGAAAAATAATCACATTAGCCATGTTTAGTGAGTTCCATAGAACATACTTGTTTAATTCAAATATAAATCCATACCAGACACTTAGGAGAGGCGGTGACACATATTTAGGTGAGTAGGAGTGTTTTAAAGTGTTACATAATGCATGCATGTTATGTTTAAATTCAAATTTTTTTTTCTGCGCCAATTTTAAGTGCTAAAAATCACATGCACGATAAGCAAATAATTCATACAATATTGGAAACATCGCGTGCATGATATGAAAATCATCGCGGTCTAAGGAAAACATAGAGCGTGCATATTATACGGCAATTTAAGATTCATAACAACACTAGAGCACATAGAGTGGTATCTCCCTTCTACTAGCTTCTTTCCAATGTTTTCAGCCTATTTTGTCTACTAGACATACAGGGCCTTTAAAAAGTGTAGATAAAGAGCATTGTATGCTAAAGATCAAATTTCCATATAATTCATATCCTATATTTTTTTTTTGTGTATTTGATTTTTATGTGAGCATGTGTTCATACATCATAGTTTTACAACTATTACTTTGTACATTGCAAGGAAATTATATCTATCTCATAAATAAGGATCATAATTAAACCTTTTACCTTGATACTCAACTATGCATTAGATAGTTGTGATCGTTAGTGGTAGTTAATGGATGCCCTTTTTTTCTCATGTGTTAAATTTAGTTCATGCTACACCTTTTGTGTAGGACACCCTAGAACTTGGAATTGTTCAACACACTCTCTCACATTACCGATTGTATCCTCATCCCTCAAAATTATCTTGGGCATGCCATGCCCAAGATAGTTTGGATGATCAGTGGTAGTTAGTGAATGTCCTTTTTGTTTTGGCACTGAGTCAAGTTCATGCCACACATTTTATGTAGGAAACATTATAACTAGAGAGTGCTAAACAGAGTGTTTAACATTCATATATATATAATTCAAACTTCAAACTTCAAACTTCACTATCCTCTAGAATCATTCACTGAATTCTGAACTGTTACGTGCTTTTAGGTGGCCCTGAAATGTAGAGTAACTTGTTTGTGACGTACAATAAAAAGTCACTTGGATGGATCTGAATAGAGCCAAATGGGAATCAAATTTGTTTTTCATTTGCATTAAATTTTCTATTAAAAAGTAGAAATTAATTTTGTTTTCATTGCTATTAAATTTAGTAAAGAATTTAAAAAAATTAATTAGATAAAATATGAATATAACTTACAATAAGTGTAAAAGTTGGAATAGAAAAGATTTAAGACATCTATCTTAGCTAAAATTAGTGGATCAACATCTACTAACAACTTTTAATATGATTTTGTTTTAAACATTTACCAACAGTTAATACTTTTTGCAAATTTATCTTAGGAAAACACACAGAACTACAAATTGGGTTTCAGACAGTTTTGGTGCAAACACACAGAACTACACTCAAATACAACTCAACAACAAGAAGAGAATAATATTCCTCTATCTGTTAAATCCATTACTAATCCACAATACTTAAACCTCTTTATATGCATTCTTCAATTAAAAAGATCCTAGGTTGAGCGAATTTTAGAAAATATCGAGTTAAATATTTGAACAATTTTTTTTTTTAAATATATGGTATGTTAGTATTAATTATTTTATTGAACTATGAGAAGTTATGACATGCTGTTATTGAACTATAATCCCTAATTAACCCCTCCTGTTTCTCCCTAATTAAAATTCTAGAAATGATTTTTCACATGGGGCCAATTTCACAAGTACCTTCAGTTTTTTTGTTTCATTACAGCCATACAAAAAACAAGAATATTCTTTGTTCTATTTGAAGTAAAACTTCCCTTTCGAGCAAAATTTGTAATCTACCCCGAGAGCACAAAAATGTAAAATAGAGTCTATAGATTGTCATCTGTGCAGAAAAGTATACTAGTGTTGATTTCACCTATTATTTACCTTTGTTTCTATTTAAACCTTTTAAGATTCGAAGCCAAACCTTAAGAATTTCATTAGAACCTATGCATAGAAAGAGCCTGAATCTGTTACCCCCCTAGGTTGTCAAAAATGCCCACTATATGTTCCTTTATATTTAGTGTGCTTTAGTTTACAAATGAGACATATTTCCATGTAGTTTCTTTGAGGTAGCCTTTATTTGATTTTTCAAGGATAATTTCCTACCATGACAACTATGAATAATGATATCATGATATTGTGCATATGCGTTCAATATTCTAAGATCTTATATTTTTCTATTGTTCAACTGTATGTTCTATCAATTTATTTTGGTTGTTCATGTTACATAGTAGATTTTTCCAACCAAGGTGTGCCCTGGAGCACCAACCCATGGGCATAAAACCCTAGATGGTGGATAATTCCTTACACCAAAGGGGGTATAATATTTGCTTTGTCAAGGATAATTTCCTACAATGACAACCATGAATAATGATATCATGATATTATGCATATGCTTGGTTCAATATTCTAAGATATTATCTCTTTCTATTGTTCAATTGTATATTCTATCAATTTATGTTGGTTGTTCATGTTACATAGTAGGTTTTTCCAACAAAGGTGTGCCCTGGAGCACCAACCCATGGGCATAAAACCCTAGATGGTGGAGACTTCATCACACCAAAGGGGAAGTCAGCAAAGCCACTAAGCCAAGTACTCTTGAGAGTAAAACCAAAGGTGTTGTCCATGTTCACTCCAAGGGGTAAAAATATCTCAAACATTATATCCCTATAATAAATCCCCCTTTGGTCTATACAATAAAACAAATTGACCCCTTTCTCTAGCCTTAGACTTATAGGGTCACTGAAGTAGCTCTAGTGCGTAACAAACTCCATATGAATCAAAGTACATCAACAAAAAGGCTCTAAATTATTTCCTTTTTCCTCACCAGCATTTCCACAAGATTAACAACTTGATGTGGATTGATCGTATTATGTTTTATACACAATAAGTATATTCAATTGTTTTTTTCTTGTCCTCAAAAACTTTCGATGGCCTAAACTACATTAGTTCATTGGTGCTTATTTTGATGTTTATCTGAGATATATAGCAGAGATAGTTCGAGACAAGGTGGTCACTCATTCTTCGAGTTGAAGATGTATAGAGAAATATGAGACAAGGACGCCTAATACTACACCTACATCTACTGAAATACATTCAAATGCTCGCTCTCAAAGATTGTCCGAATCATCTATAGATTCTAGCGTATTATATTGAGACACATTAGGTATGTGTTTGAAATTCATGCACATGCAAAATTTATGAGTATGTGTGAATATTTATATTTGTTTCAAGTCTTGTTCATTGATTTTACCAAGTTTAATTATAATTTTTATTTGTAGAGACATGACGTAATAGGTTGTCTCGTGAGAGTGGCAAAGCATCTATGTTTGGTCGATTGTTTGATTCATCATCTCGTGACTGTTTTCCCTCTTCTGGTCGTTATTTTAGAGAATGACCAATGGACCACAAAATTTTTATTGGTAATATGTTACATATATGTATAATCTACTTAAATAAATTATTAATTTGCATGTGTATATATATGCTTGTGTCTTTATGTACTAAATTATACATGATTACATGTATAAATGTAGAGGATCATGGTTCTGCTCAGCGTTATGATGATGCATTCAGAGAAAATAAGGGTTATGCATTTGGAGAAAATGAGGGTGGAGATGCTGAGGATGTTGCAAGGGACCAAGAGCAAGGTCATGGAAATGCTCACAGAAAGGGTCAAGGTCGGCGAAGGGCCAGTACTAAACAATCACATGGTTGTCAGCCCATGACCATTTATCCTTCAGATATACCCAATGCTCTTCCTTAGGAAAAGGAAGAGTTTTCTATAACCGTTGAACAATGTACAACCCACCATAAAAAATTGAGGGATGATCTTGCTAGCTTGGAACTCCCAACAGAGAGTCGGCAAAGCTCGTAAATACTTTTGGAATCTTTAGGCAAGTTTATTAGTGCCTATAGAATTGTTGGGACAATAACAGATTGTTTTATTCCCTTGATGTGAATGTGGAGGGCTTAGGTGATGGGTCATGACAAATGGGATGATGTAGAGAAGAGGGTATCAAAAGTAGATGCCATTTCAATGTTTAATTTTAAGGAAGGATTGAAGCGAAAGATGTTAAAGGTGCAAAATTTCAAGCACCTTGAGATTGTACACCATTTATATGATAGATTCTTGGCTTCCTATGGTAGATTTCCATGGAATGATGAAGTGCCACATTATTTTGTGATATTTTTTTATGTCGAGTTTTTTTTAAACATGAAGCTAGATTAAATAGACGTGTCCAAAATTTACAGGGTTGGAAAAGGTAGGACGTATGAACAAGAAGGAGCCTATCACGATCCATTGTTTCCTAAGCCTACACCTTGTTTGGTTTCTTGGACACACTAAGTTCTTACATTACGATCATAGATGGAGGTACTATCTCAGATTGGTCTAGATGTGAGAACCATCATAGGAGACAACTTACCATCTGCTGTAATGGCTATTGATGTGGGCATGGATCGACATATAGCATGCGCTCCTTCTCGTGCACATTTTTCTTATAAAACAGTCAGTGAGGTAGATTCAATGAGCCTTGAATATGCCAAGGCATATGCAAAATATTGTCAAGATGGATTGTTTGGTTTACTCCATCTCAAGGAAGGAGGGATGGAGGAGGTATGTGAGAATTTTTATGTTTTCCTCATAATTGTTAAATCATGTTTTGTTAGTTTATCTAAATATATAATGAATTTATTTGAATTACAGTTCACCCAAATGTTGGATGAATGTGATTTTATGGTTGACTCTAGTGTTAACCTAGGGCCATTGAAAGAGGTACATTTGCATAGATATCTATAAACTTATATGTTCTTATTATTGACATGACACATTTTTTCAAGATTGAATTTTTTTTTGTGTTCATAGGTTCTGATCCCGTCGCCCAGGACCATGGGTATTGGGCCCCTCTCATCATCAATTTTAGGAGACATTCCTAGTGTCTCCCAAGATTTGGACGTAAATCAAGAACCTTTCAAATGTTTTAGTAATGATTAAATATTTTTTTAATGATTAAAAAAATTGACATTTTATTTAAATTTGAATTAAGTTACATTTAAATTACATGTTTTAAATGTTTAAGTAATGGTATTTTAATTGTAGCTGGGTAAATGGATCATACAACCTTCCATGGTTGTGGATGTGGTGACCTCATTCGGTGTTGGCCTCACTGTATATTTATACACTTTTATTATTTTAATTTAAAATTGTATTTTTATTTCATTTTCATTACAGTATAAAATTTATATATTGAAGCTTAATTATATGTTGCATGCGTTATATAGGTCTATCACGAGGAGAATGTGGAGAGTGATATCCATATAATGGATCTTACATAGTTATATATGTTTTTATACATGTGAACTTGTTGATTTGACATATTCCATGTCAAAACTTTAAACTTAAACTTATTAGTTTAACTTATATATTTTAAACATATATATAATTTTGGACCATTCATATATATATGGTTTTATAATTTTGGACCGTTCATATATATATATATTGTTTTTGGAAGTTTTTTTTTTTAAATGATTTAATTTAATTAGTATCTTAGGATGTGCTTGATGAGATATATACTAGATTTTTTATTTGCTTAATTAGCATGTGTTTGGTATCTTTGGTTTGTTTAATTAGCATGGGTTTGGTATCTTTAAGTGGATTTGTTCTATTTGATCATCAAACACAAGGGAAAAATATATGTAATTGATAAAGTGCTCTAGCATGACTGCATTGGTCGCATTGGTTGTATGATTACACCTAGCACTTTGATGTTTATATGCAAAGTGTTATCTCTCATCATGCAAGGGTGTTCAATTGTGAATTTTTTCACAATTTCAACAGTAGGGGGTGCATTTGATATTGGATTTTTGCTTGATATTGTGGTTCTAACCTAGATGTTATTGATTATGGTTAACAATTGGTAGTTGTAATGTGGAACAAGTGTACCTTATGGAGGTTAAGGAGGTTGTTACAGCTTATTATTTCATGTAACTTTATCTAACAACATAAATGGTCCAAGGAGGAACACTGCAATGGTTTAATTCTAGGCAAACTTTGGTAGAATAACCAATGATATACTTGTAGCATTTAGCATGTTATTTGTTGAATCTATCAAACCC
>LPNX010999015.1:0-63970 GCA_001517045.1 Pseudotsuga menziesii
GCCCCAAAAATCAATTATTGATTATTTTAATTAATAAATTGATGAATAATGGAGCAAATCCAAAATCATAGATCAATGGATTCTCAGCCGATTTGATTGGAATCAGTCAAATCTGAAGCAGATTCACTAGATCTGACAAATCCTTGACTGAAGGAGGTGATCAAATCAGATCCAGAGTTGATCTTCAGCATCCTTTATGGGGAATTTCACCCTCCCTCTCTCCTCCACATGTTTTTGGCTCATCTGGATGAGTTTTGGTGGATGCTTTAGTCAACAGGTTGAGGTGTCAGTCAGATCAGCCCCCCGATTGACAGTTTCACTCAGTGAGACTCAAATCTGGCTCAGTTAGACACAGATCAGGCATTGATGGACTCTCCTTTAGCTGATTTGATGTGTCTCCTTGGGATTTGTGCCCCCTGGGCTGGATCTCCTTGTTTTTGTATATATCCAAGCACAACTCCCTCTTCCAAGCTAGTTAGAACTGGGATTGAGGTGTTTCTGCTATTGTACTGTTGTAATTATTCATTTGAAATAAACAATTGCTTTGGAGGCTAGACGGTGTTGTGCCATTACATGTGTTGATGATTATTGCCATTATTTTACTGAGGTAACCTGTATCTATATTCATTTTTTGCTAATTGCTTGTAGATCCGTTGTTAAGATTGATAATAGGATTATTATAATCTTGATAGGAAAGGTGCTTTTTCAATAAGTTTATTAACCATCTCCTTCCTTTGATGCATGTTTAGAGATCTAGATTCAACATGTCCTATAAGCTTATATGCATGTTATTTTGAATCTCTGTGTATGTACTAATCGGATCTCACAAGTTTCTTGGCAAGTTCTTTGATTTCAGCTGAGCTACAAGTTCCTGCATTGGAGAGGATGTTGATCTAGTTTTCTTCTTCACTCTCTTCAAAACCTTCCAAAGGCATAGTCGCTCGACATTCCACCTGAAAACTCCACTGTGGATCTTCAAGGAAACCGACATTTCTCTCCTCCTCTTCCTCCCTCAAAATAAACATTTTTACCCGGTTACTTTTTTCATAGCTTTGATTGTGCTTAGATCTATCATATTAAAATTAATTCCAACATATATCTATCTTATCAAAGCCCATAGTCTAGATCTTGCAGTTAAAAAGTTTCATAAGCATTCTAGATCTAGCTTTAGGGAAATCATCCTTTTTGCATGGAAATTTAAAGAAAACTTGTATCTTGCATGCATTAGATTTCTATTTGCTGTTATAAAAGATAAATCCAGCAATCAGTGCATATTTCATTGGCTGCACAAATAGCAAGCCAAGATCCCAAGGAAAGCTTGCTTTCCTTGGTTCCTTTTTCACTTGTTTAGCTAGTTTTAACTTCATCTTTTTTTAGTTAAGGTAGGCTGATACAAAGGTACTCTTAAAGTGATTTTGGGAATATGTTATTCTAAAATGCTCACTGGTTTTTAGCATGTGTAACAGAAAATAAAGGAAGCTGTTGTTCGGAAGTGTCCTCATGAGCGTTCAAATCTCCCCAGGGGTCTCCCATTTGACTAAAACCTTTGATTTTCGCACCTTGTAATCTCTTGATTTCAATCCATATAAGTATCAAGAAAAATTATATCAGTTCTCTGATATTGTAACTGTTGTTAATAAAAAAAAATTTGAATAGGCTCTTTTGAGCCCATTCCCCATCCCCCCTGGGGGGATTTGCGTCGGTGTACTTTTTGTTGGTTTTTGCTCATTTCTTTTCAAACTAGCATTGATCTAATATGTAGGGTAGTATAATTTATTTTATTTTTAATTTCATATTCCATACTTTATATTTCAAAGTAATCTTAATACTTACCCCACGACTTCCCAATTGACCTGAAAGGGGAAAGAGATTCGTGGTAGGACTAATTAGAAAAGTAGAATTGTGTATCTGTTTTCTTTTGATCATTTGTTTTTCAGCTATTATAAAATCAACCCCTCCTCGATTCCCCAATTGAGATCCACTTGGATCGAAAGAGGTTCCTAGAGGGTTTTCTTTTAAACAAGAACACCCAGTTTAAAACTTACTAAAATTAACAAGACTCCAGTGTGTATGCTCTGCACTTGGCTGCGGTTCGTCCGATCAGTCAAGTTGTATCAAAAGCACTTGAGTGACTAGTATAATTAGGACTCACTCTCCCAAATTAACAAACCAACAGGTGAAAATCCAACACCTAGATCGAACCATCACGGTGGCAAAATACCCAAAGGAAGCAGGAACTTCTGAAAAGTGGCCCCGGGGCACCGATCTCTATCACACCCTAATGGGTGCGTTATGAACAATAGCCCCAGAGACTCCATTTCAGCCCACATATTTCCTGTGGGTATCCGTGAAGGTTTAGTTTTCGACATACTCCAAGTACTCTAGGGTATATCTGGAGTCCCCCCTTTGCCTAATTTTAATCAACTCACACTTCAATTTTAACTTAAAACATACCAAGAGGCAATCGCAAAACACTCACTCCAAGCACATGCAAGTACATTGTTTCTATTTTTTGACTCCATTCTAAGGCACTGGTTGTTTTCTTACTTTATATATATATTGTGTCTCAGCATTGTGCTTTCGTGTGTTCATCTTTTGTATCTTTCCATCTTTGATCATCTATAGTTAAATTGCAAACTCCTAAGTAACTCAATCAGTTTAACATCACAACACTAAGTAATTATCCTTAGTAAATTAATAGGGTCTACCCCCCTTGGCTCTATTAGGAGTTGAGCCTAAATGGAGGAGTCAAGAACAAGGTGATAGCCTTGACTCGAGACTTGCCCCCAAGGACACACCGAGTGGCTTGAAGATTTATGCCACGTGACCCAGGTGTGTGGAAGGCGGCAACACCACCTAAGCAGGTTACCAAATGTAGAAGTAGGATAGAGGATGCAGCATCTCAAGTCAAGGATTATGAGAAAATGACCAAGGCAATGGCAGAAGAAACCACACATTTTTGGATGAGTGTGGTCTAGGATGAGCAGCTACAATAGCTGGGTGTGCAACTTCATGAGGTGGAGGCACATCTAGCAGCGGTGCGGGCATCCTTGAAAGTAGTGACTATAGTTCTACAGGTCAGCAAGGTAGCAGAGTTTAAGGCTCTCTAATAATGAGCCAGCAAAGCATGAAAGAGGCATCAACGCTGAACAGTGTAGTTAGATGAGTTCCAAGACATCGGCAAACAATTGGCACTTAATCCTATGGATGCACTTGCAAATACTCAAGAGGCTCGCACACAAGTGGCAAAGAATATCGTAGAGCATCCGACTCATCAGGATATGGAGTATTGTGTAGCAATCAGCGCATGGACCAAGGAAGCAGTCGAGCAAGTCAAGAAGTAACATGATGTCTAGTTGACGTGGCTTGAGGAAGAGCCACAATTTTGTGTTGGGGGTTGTTGGGAAGGGATCAAGTGCACATAATGTGACATAAAGGAAGCGACAAGTACCAAAGGTTGTTGCGCAAGGAGAATTTGTTGACAAGTGGTCGGCTTTGTCAAACTAATTGTAATTTTGGTCCAAGTTAGTTAGAGAGTCGGTTCATGTGGACCTTTTTGTAAAAGGCTCAAGCCTATAAATAGAGTTAGAAATGTAGTAGTAAAATATATCTCATCTTACCTTGGAGCGGATCTTATCTTTTATCTGGGTCTTGCAAATTGTTTTCTGAGTTTTGGTCTGAGACTATCGACCAAGGGATGTGTCTTGGAGATGTATTTTGACCTGCAGAAGTTAATATGACAAGAATGTTGTTGGAAACTCTGTATTCTCTTTGTCTGCGATGCGGTCTATGATATTGTGATTATTGTCTCTACATTTAATTGATGTGATCTGAATGATGCAATATGAATGGTTAATATGATGTGATCTAATCTATTAATGTTTTGCTTATATGAATGATGAGAGGCATTCGCATGGTGAATGAATTCTTGCATGTCGATCTCTTTTCTGAATAATGAAATGGCGCGATACTAGATCTGGTGCGAATAGTTGAATGAGTGATAAGGTTAAACCCTGCTCTGGATCTCTGAGCGGTATGCGACTGAGAAAGATTAAGTGCACAAGTCTTCTTCCCTTCTGTGAAAATGTGGTTCCTACAACCCTCCCTCAAATATATCGGGTGAGACTGCATCTACTTCATAGGTGTTGTTGGATAGGGAAAAACCTGTCTGGGACGATGTTTAGGGAGATTGCGTTGAAGGGTGTCGACATTGAGTGGACCCTTGTCGACTGAGGTGTGTCAACATGGTCCCTAAGAAATATTTTTCTAAGGCTCTTAAGTTTTAGTCGTTAATGATCAAATTAAGTTGTTTAGGAGTTTATGAAGTAAAGTTATTGAGACACGATTGTTTAGCTGTTTGGATCGGCAGAAGTTAGTAGTTCATACGCTTGCCGTTTCGGAAGCCTAGAGCACTAGACTTCCGACGAGAAGAGACTACCGAAGCCGATCAAGTTATGCCTCAGTAAATTTGGCCGCCAATCGAAAGAATATCGAAGATGGTGAGCCGTCATTGCGGCTGCTAATGGAACTTTTTCATCGACACCTAGTTAATTTAGTTACCGATGAGCTACGTCGAATGAAGTTAGTGGATTGAACATCCGTTGTTGCGGCTAGCTAGTGAACTATTATTTAGATGGATAGAGGTTTCAACCACCAATGCCTTAATTATTAGTACTTCCGATAGCCGATGAGAAGAAAATTTGAAAATTTTCTTTAAGTATAAGGTCGTCGGAAAGTTATTGAGGATCGGGTCGCCGATAGGGTACGTTAAAGGTTTGAGAATCCACCGTTGCGGCAGTCTAGGACACTATCCACCCGATGGTTAGTAGGTCTGACGACCGATAATGTCCGTGGAACCCATAGTGAGATCGCCTTCTGTCGTTGCAGCTGCCTAGAAGACTAATCGTCTGACGCAATAACGTAGCCGATCGCCGACACAGAGGAGGTAAGTTGCCGTTTGGATCGCCACAATGACAGGAAGTATAGTGACTTGGATCACCACTATGCAGAGGGTTATCCTTACGAGGTAGGATTGTGGCCGCGGTAGACATAGAAGATTTATGGGCCGCCGTTGTGGAAGCCGAGACGACTAGCCACCCGATGCACAAGACACTCGACCGCCGATGCAACACATAGGCTGGTTTCATCGCCGATTAGGTTCGGAGAGTTGGATGCGAGTCCGATACAGCGGAAGGAAATAGCTAAACATTCCTTCGCATCACCAATGCATATCGGAAGTTTGGCGATTTGCCCGCCGAAACGCCGAAAAATTAGTGCGGAAGAGACCCGATGAAGAGAAGGAAACTTTGGGTTTTTTGAAGTGGGAATTTTCTCAGCAAATTCTAACTGTTTTATCATATTTCAGTGGACTGTCAATGGGTCACAAAGCTAAATATGAAATAGAAAAAAAAAATGGTGTTTTTGCATAATTGTTGTTTTATGAATTTCCAGAAGAAAAGGTAAGTAAATTTGATTTATATTAATATTGTGCATCTAACAGTTTGCTATGAACACATTTGCAGAACTTTAGATAAATTCCAAAAGCAGTACTCCAGAAGGAGCAGTGTGGTAAATCCAGAGGTGGTTCCATCATGAGAACCCATGATGGGTATGATGCTCGGGATTCTTACGAGCGAGCAGAAGATTCCATGGGAGAAAATTTCCGTAATGGGAATGATGACATTGAATCTAATGAAAGAAGATTCCAGGGGACACCGTCCGAGGTTGCAGCCATCATGAGAAGCTTGGTTAAAGCCCAGGAAGAGTAGCATCAATTAAATGCTGCCATATTGCAGAGTTTGACAGACTTGCAGAGAAATATAGACTCTAGATGAGGTACAGCAAGACCGGAGGGTATCAAGAGCAGTACTAGAAGAAGGAGAAGGACTTCTAGTGGGTCATCTGACTCTGAAGAATCCAGCAGGGATTCAAGTTCTTCTTCTCATAAAAGAAAAATAAAGAGACACCATAGGGATCGCTCTCGGGATGAATTTAAGAAAGTTAAACCTCCTATATTTGATGGTGAGGTAAATACTGGACAAGAAGTCGAATCTTGGTTTCTTGGGATAAAGAAGTACTTTCAAGTGCATGATTATTCGGGAAACATGAAGGCAAGAGTTGCCATATTCAATCTAAATGGAAGAGCATCCATTTGGTGGGAACACTTCAAGCAAGTAAAGAGGATCAGTGAAAGGAGACTTAAGTGGAAACAATTCAAGAAGTATTTCAAGCAGAAATACCTCTCTGACAGGTATTATGATGACAAGATTAAGGAGTTCCATGAGCTGAGATTGGGATAACAGACCATGGAAGAATATGCAAATAATTTTTTGGAGCTGTTGAGGTATGTCTGGTACATCAAAGATGAAAAAGTGAAGGTCCAACATTCTCTGAGTGGATTACCTCAGTCTTACAAAGATAGAATTCAGTTTTATGAACCTAGAACTCTTGAAGAAGCAATAAATAAGGCTAAGTATTGCTATGAGCAAAGCAAAGGTAAGTCAGATTACCATAAGGCATGGAAGGACAAGAAGAATGAGAAGTTTGACCAAAGAAAGAAAGGTTTCAAACCTTCTAACTTTAAGAATCAGCAGAAGCAGCCATCCCAAGCTCCGAGTAAGCCAGTTAGAGTGACAGGAGAAAATCCTAAGGATCCACAACAGAATAGAGGACCACTTCAATGTTGGAAATTCGGAGGACCCCACATGCACAGAAATTGTCCACTCGAGAATGAGAGTGCAAGACCAGCTTATAACATTCAAGAAGTAGAAATTGTGGGTGAAGTAGCAAGGGCAGTCCCTAGGATTTATGCAGCACTGGAGGACCGCCAGGCAGATCACCAGTCAGCTGTGGTTGAAGTAGCAGGTAAGATTTTTGAACAATCTATTTCTATTTTGATTGACCCTGGTTCTACTCATAGTTACATTATTCTTAGAGTAGTGGAGATTTGTGCTTTTAAGAAAGTAAAGCATAGGAAGCCTTGCTTAGTTCAGCTAGCCACTGGAACTAAGAGAAAGGTCAATGAAGTGGTAGAGAAATTCCCATTGGTCATGAATGGGTTGGTCACTTGTGTAGATCCGAATGTTCTACCGCTTGGTTCCTATGATGTTCTCATTGGAATGGATTGGTTAGAAGCTCACAGGGTGAAGCTTGACTGCTACAATAAGACTTTCGAGTGTATGAATGAAGAAGGGAACCTAGTAGTTGTGAAAGGTATTCCAAAGGTGATTTCAGCAAGGTAGGTGTCAGTAATGTAGTTGAAGAAGTTCTGTAGGAAGGGTTGCTAGTTGTATGCAGCCCATATTTTGGAGGCAACAAGGGATGAAACTCCTAGGCTGGAGGACTATCGGGTGTTACAGGAATTCAGGGACGTGTTTCCTGATGAGATTCCAGGGCCTCCTCCAAAGCGGGACATTGATTTTACAATTGAACTTGTGCCAGGAGCAGCACCAGTGTCCAAGGCAGCCTTCAGGATGAGTACACCGAAGATGCTAGAGTTGAAGATGCAACTACAAGAGTTGTTGGAAAAGAATTATATCCTACCGAATGTGTCTCCTTGGGGAGCACCAGTTCTGTTTGTAAAGAAGAAAGATGGTACACTCAGGTTGTGTATTGATTATAGACAATTGAACAAGGTTACTGTGAAGAATAAATATCATTTACCTAGGATTGATGACCTCTTTGATCAAATGAGGGGAGCAAAGGTATTTTCCAAAATCGACTTGAGGTCTGGTTACCATCAGGTGAAAATCAAGGATGAATACATTCATAAGACAGCCTTCAGGACAAGGTATGGACATTATGAGTTTGTAGTGGTACCATTTGGTCTCACAAATGCACCAGCTACATTTATGTGCCTTATGAATAGTGTCTTCAGCAGATATTTGGACAAGTTTGTTCTTGTTTTCCTTGATGACATTCTTGTTTATTCTAAGAATGAGAAAGAGCATGAAGAGCATTTGAGATTGACATTGAAATTGCTCAGGCAGCACCAGTTGTATGCAAAACTAAGCAAGTGTGACTTCTATAGAGACAAAATTCAATATTTGGGTCACATTATCTCAAAGGAGGGTATATCTGTGGACCCTGAAAAGATTGAAGCCATTATGAATTGGCCTACTCCAAGAAATGTGACAGATGTAAGATCTTTTATGGGACTTGCAGGATACTACAGGAGATTCATTGAAGAATTCTCTAGAGTTGCACATGCCATCACTTCTTTGCAAAAGAAGGGGATGAAGTTTGAATGGACATCGAGGTGTGAAGAAAGTTTCCAGCGGTTGAAGAATCTTCTCACCAGTGCACCCGTATTGAAAGTTGCAGATCCAGAGAAAGACTTTGTGGTGTGTACTGATGCATGCGAACAAGGGCTCGGAGGAATCCTTATGCAGGACAACCACGTGATATGTTATGAGTCAAGAAAGCTGAAGGAACATGAGAAGAACTATGCCACTCATGATCTATAGCTTGCAGCCATAGTACATTCCCTCAAGATGTGGAGGCATTACTTGATGGGTAGGATATTTGAGCTCAAAACAAACCATTGTGGTCTGAAGTATTTGTTTGATCAGCCTACTCTGAATGCTAGACAAGCGAGATGGCTGGAATTTTTATGTGAGTTTGATTTCGAAATAAAGCACATAAAAGGGAAAGAGAATAAGGTAGTTGATGCACTCAGCAGGAAGGTGCAGGAAATGCACGTGGCATATCTTAGTATTTTCCAATCAGATTTGAGGTATCAAATTGTTAGTCATGCTGCTGGAGACAAATTGTATGAGCAGGTAAAAGACAAATTGCAACAGTAAAGTCTTGAGAAGAGGTATGAGGGATATAAATTGGAAGGAGATGGACTTCTCACTTATAAAGGTAGAATTTATATTCTAGATGTAGCAGATTTGAGGAGAGTTGCCATGGATGAAATCCATCAAGCTCCGTATTCTGGTCACCCAGGATATCAGAAGACAATTGCTACAACTAGAAAGCAGTACTTTTGGCCAGGAATGAAAAGGGATATGGCTGAGTACATTTTGAGGTGTATGAAATGTCAACAGGTAAAGGTTGAGCATCAACACCCTGCAGGATTGTTGCAGCCTTTGCCAATTCCGGAATGGAAATGGGAAGTTATTTCCATGGATTTTATTACAGGATTGTCGATGACTTGGAGACAACATGATTCCATCATGGTTGTGGTGGACAAGTTGACAAAGGCAACGCATTTTATACCAGTGAAGTCTACGCATAAGACTGATGACATTGCAAAGATCTTCATGAAGGATATTTTCAAATTGCATGGATTGCCGAAGGCAATAGTCTCTGACAGAGATGTGAAGTTCACTTCCAATTTTTGGAAGGGGATGTTTTCATATTTGGGTACAAAGCTAAACTCCAGCACTGCATACCCTCCTCAGATAGATGGTTAGACAGAGAGAGTTAATCAGGTGCTTGAAGATATGCTTCGCATGTACGTGATGGACAAACCAACCAAGTGGGAAGATTACTTGCACTTGGTAGAGTTTGCTTATAACAATGGACAGCAGGCATCCTTGGGGATGAGTCTGCATGAAGCTTTGTACGGAAGAAGGTGTAGGACACCAGTGACTTGGGATAACCCAGTGAACAGGGTTGTGCTTGGACCAGAATTGCTTAAGGAAATGGAGCAAGAGGTTGTAAAGATCAGGCAAAATCTGAAAGTAGCACAGGACAGACAGAAAAGCTATGCAGATAGGCATAGGGTGAACAGGGAGTTCAGTGTTGGGGATCATGTTTACCTCAGAGTGAGGGCAAGGAAGAGTTGCTTGAAGCTTGGAAGTTGTGCCAAGCTGTCATCAAGATACTGTGGGTCATTTGAAGTGCTTGAAAGGATAGGACCAGTTGCATATAGACTTGCATTGCCTGCTAGCACTAGAGCTCATAATGTTTTCCATGTTTCTTTTCTTAAGAGATATGTACATGATCCTAACCATGTGATAAATTGGGATGTGATTCAGGTGGAACCCAAGGGAGAGTTCCGAACTGAGCCAATGCACATCCTCGACAGGAAGGTCACAATTATCCAGAACCGGGCCATAGGGAAGGTAAAGGTGCAATGGGAGCACTATGGACCTGAAGAGGCTACGTGGGAGCTGGAGAATTCCATGCGATTGGCACATCCAATTTTGTTCAATTCTGCAGAACATTGAGGCGATACCAGTGTAGCATTTTGTTCAATTTTGTAAAGCACTGAGGACAGTGCTATTGAACGGGGAGGGGAATGTAACACCCCGATTTTGACCCCGTTGCATTAGATGTATATGATGTATATATTGTAAATAATCATGGTGCGGAGCTAAAGGCCAAGGCCCCACCATCGATTGGTTATGCTATGTTTCGGATTGAAATTGTCACCGATGGTATATCGAGGCATGCGGCATACATATTAAATTTTGTCATCATGTAAATATACATCTTTAATTAAATGAACCCAACCAGCTATGCTCACTACAACCATAATGAAAAGGGCATGATTCTTACAAGGATAAGGGGGGGGGTATTTTCAAACCTTGGGGCTATGGGGAAAAATCCATGTGTCACCACCCTGTTTGATTGCCCATCCTCCCTTGTCTCATCCAACCACCACCATTAAAAGTTCTGTTGTTAGTTGGGGTAGTTATGGCTAGGAATGGAGTGTGGCAGGACTGTCAGTCCTTTCCCACACGCACACTCCACCAGCAGCTTGAATCTCACGTTGGAAAGGAAAAACAACCACCGTCGTCACTCCAGTGAACTCTCCATTCCCTCCACTATGCCATTCTCCCCATTGTCAGCTCATCCTCACACTTAGGCGGAGTTGTCCATCCTCACGCAAGGGCGGTAGCTCTGTTCATTCTCACGCAGGGAAAAACGACCTGTGTCTCACACACAGGATTCCTTTCTGTTTGGTCTCACCCAGCCAGGAGATGGAGTTGTTTCAATGGTCATTCGCGTTTTCCACAGAGAGGCATCTGGTGTGTTTTCATTCGTATCTTGGGATTTGGTGTAAATTTCTCTCATGCGCCGGTTGGGAGGATGATTTTCCTTCCCCATTACGGTCTGCGTAAAATCTTCCCGGTGGCTTCATTGTTGAGCACAGACTGTTGTTTCCCCACGTTGTTGGTTGTGTATGCTCTTACATTTTGGGACTACTGTAGGTTTTTTTGGGGTCGTTTTGGCTACGATAGGGCCAAGAATGACTCAGGAGTTGTTATTCCCTATCCAAGCTGTGAATCACTTGGGTGACTGTGTGTATGCAGTGGTCGCTCTTCGGATTGTGTTGGGAGCAGGGATGGGGCCTTGGTTTGCTTGATAAACCTGGTGTGTTTGGAAACCACGCAGACAGAGCTAGAGGGCTGGATTTCTTCTCCACAACCCTTGAATAGCACTGGAAGGGAAGTTAGGGCCTGAGGGACTGTGTAGCAGAGAAGGGACTGATTCCTTGTGTTGGGTGTTTGTGGGTGTCTTAGAAGTCAGGCTAGTTATGGTGTAGGTGTTCCTAGCTCTGTAATGGGCTCACCAGCTTAGCATTTAGAAACAAAACTGTGTTGGCTTGGCTGTGTTTTGGTGTACCCTTGGCTATTTGTAAGCCTGCTTGTTCCTTATTCCTTGGGGAATCATGCCCAGCTCAGGGGTGGCAGCATTGCTGAGAGATTTAGGAGCATGCTAGCCTATGGTTGGGTGGAACGTTGCAGTGACGTAACTGGCTGCGGAACGAGTTCTTTATGAGATAAGTAATCTTGTCTATTTTACTCCTGCAATCATATTACTGTTAATGAATATGGTGAACATGTTGAATGCTTGTATGAATGTATGTTACTTCCGCTGTGTATATAGATAATTATGTATCTGTGTATGTTCTACTTCAATGCATTTTGTTTCAGTATTTTATGAATGCAGATGTTCATGGGGCTGGTTTCCCAGATGGTTAAGGCCATGGTAGCGTCCTCTTCGTCGGTCGGAGGGTCGGGGATGCTACAACTTAACAAAATCAAATACTACTAGAACTAAACAGATCATTTGATAAAAATAA
This sequence comes from Pseudotsuga menziesii, assembly GCA_001517045.1. NCBI lineage: Eukaryota > Viridiplantae > Streptophyta > Pinopsida > Pinales > Pinaceae > Pseudotsuga > Pseudotsuga menziesii. The sequence continues at coordinate 12,041 of LPNX010999015.1, forward strand.
AGCATGAGATTCAGTTGATTTCACCTCAAAAAGTTAACCATGATAATGCAATGACACAAACTAGCCTCCAAATCATTCAATATTTATTAAACAAATATCAGCAACAAAATTACAATGGGTAGAGGTTCAATACATCCTCATGAATGAGGAGAAAGAGCCAACCTTTATAGCAAAAAAGGTGCCCAAACCAAAAGGGGGCACAACTCCCAATGAGGAGGTGGCTCTATTGGTTGAGAGAAAGGTATGAGGAGGTTTGGATGCATGGGAGGGGAGGTTGCCACCTCTATTGAGGTATCCCACTTGGTTTGGGAAGCCTCCACCTCTTGTAACAACTCCTTCCAAGTGTCAAAACAAACCCTCAATGAGAGAATGCGGCCCCCTTTGGTGGAGGTGAGTTGGAGCTCCTCCCTTGATGATAGAAGATGCCCCTCTATGCTCATAATTTCCCCAGGCAATATCCTCAACAAACTTGACACCTCATAGAGAAGTCCCAGACAAGCTGCCTTTGATTTAGGAATTGGATTTTCTCCAATTTCCCATTTATTTGACCCTCTGAGTCATTTTGAATGGAAAATCAAAATTAATAATTGAAAATTATTAATTTGTCTCTCAAAAGTGGGTTTAGGGGTTAAGTGGAGACTTTGGGTCCAAACACGATCATCCCCATGACCAAATTGGCTCCCTCGGCCCAATTTTATGACCTTTTGGACTTTTACAATTAAAATACGCCTTATCGATGATTTTATAAAAAAACTAAAAATTAAAAATTCCCATGAAAGACTTAGCGCATGTCCAGAAAACTTTAGGACTATGAATAGCGTAGTATGATACATAGACCCTAGGCTTTAATAACCTTTTAAGACAAAATCACAATTTTCACCATCCCGACTTTGGAGGTTGTTGAGTGAAAAACTCGACAATTATATGTCGCTTAAAAAAAAGTCACATAATCGACAAGGAAAAAATCACTCAAGGATGATGAATTTGATGACCAAGTCCTAAGAAGGCCAATCCTTTTACAAAAAGAAACCACCATGCTATGGCATTTATTACAATTTCCCCTAAGAAGTGTGAACATGCGAAAAAGTGACCACGACTGGCCTTGATGAAACCATGGAACTTCCTGAGCACCAAGTAAGAACACTAATTTGTTCTGATCCTTTATGACCCACTTGAAAAATCCCCTAATAAATATCATAAAACTATAATAAAAGCATTTAGATGAATTTGTTGAAATCATGGGCCAATGTGATCTATATGTTATTAGTTCATAGTTGTTTGACATTGAAGGTACGAAATTTTATTATTAAGTGATCAATCCCCTCAAGAATGCTACGTAGGAGGTTCACTACACCACCCATGGTAAATGAACATAAAAACAAGGTAATAAATTATATTTCTATCAAACGTGTTCACAACCTCAAGAGGCGCAAAAAAACACACAATAAAAATAAAATATAAAAACTTTCATGTGTTAGATTCTCAACTATCTACACTCTAATGCTTTTATAGTTTGATTTTAAATCACTACACTATTATTTTTCTTACGGTTTTTAATTTTTGCAATTTTATATTCGAAGGTTTTAAAAGTGGGAAAAATTATTTTTGCATCGAGAGAAGCGAGGTGCTCTTAACCCGGTATGGGGGAGCTCCTGTCACGTTAGTCACGTTATGCTAGTTGACATAATAATAAAAAAACCATTATATTAACCGACATAAATAAATAAATAAAAACATATGGCCTAATTTATCAAATAATAAAAACCCAATAATAAAACTAAATGAAAAGTAATTAAAAGATACATGTTAAACCCGGGTTTACCAAATACTAAAGGGATCAAAATGTTTAAGGTGTAATTTTTTTATGAACATTTAAAAATGTTAGATAAAAATAACTTACACCTAAATAAATTGGATCCCTTTCGATGCTTTCTAAATCCAAATTTAAGATAGATCTATGCTGATTTTAACCTCACCAATAAATTCTATCAAAATAAAGCTCTTTTTAAACTTATTTTTTAACTAGATTCAACCAAGATAAAGTCGTCCTTTTAGTTATATCATGTACTAAATATATAATCCTCTACATATAAAGGTGCAAGTTTTAACCAAAAATTAGACCACTTATTAGTTTATTATGATTTTTTTTTTCAAAAGCTCTAACGGAAACGTCTAGATCATATTCTTAAAAAAGCATTAGCTATTAGCTTATTTACCATGTATTTCAAATTATGATGATAAATAGAATTTTAACGATCAATGTGAAAGTGTAAAATTAGACTACTTATTAGTTTATTATGATTTTTTTTAGCTCTAACGGAAACGTCTAGATCATATTCTTAAAAAAGCATGAGCTATCTTTTTTCAGAGGAAAAAATACCAGCATTTGTTATTCATGAGAATCAAAAGACATCTTTTACATAGCATCAGAGAGACTGAAACAGCACTTCAGCAAAACAATGCAACATACAGTAAACTATGGAATCATGCAAACTGCATCAACCAAGAAATGAATAAAGTCTGATCATAGCATACTTTTCTCATCATCCCTGAAATTAATCAGGTCAGAATACTGATAATGATATCGAGAGTGATCAACAATCATATAATCCTGAGAAAAACCTACTAGCATAGAGGACTCAAATAAAAAACAGGAGCAGAAATATCAAAATTATGCTGATGGTCTAAAGGACAAGAGACCCAGTAGCTAAAAAAGTAAATAATGGCCATCATTTATGATTCTACCATCCAGATTATCAGAAAAGTAACCATGACCTAAGCCCATATTCAAGGCCTGCTTTGAGAGTCCGTCTGCCAGAAAGTTATGCTCACGAAAAATGTGCTTGAAGATCACTGGAGGGGCCAATTGAAGCATATTTCTTATATCTTTACACCAATGCATCAGAGTAGGAACATCAAGTGCCGCTGATCTGTTGAGCCAAGAGATAATAACCTTTGAGTCTCCATAAACCAAATGAATTGGAAGACCCATCATCTGACTAACTTTTAAGACTGCCCAAGAAGCCAGCAACTCTGCTCTGGTATTTGTACCCTTACCACATCCCAAGGTAAAACTAAAGTAGTGATGCTCATTTAAAAAGATGACAAACCCCAAGCCACCGATATAATTTGATGCAGCCCCATCGAAAAAACCACAAGGATAGTCTAATACAAGTTTAGGACCAATATCCCGCACTTTCATATTTTTAAAAGGAGCTGGATGAGAGACTAATAAGCCTTCTATTCTGGATATCAGGGTATGCATGACAGGTTTTCCATTTTCAAAAATGCATAGGTTACGAAGGAGCCATAAACTCCAGAAAATAAATAATGGCAGATACCTGAAAGTAGCAAATTCTAGATTGGAACTAAACCACTGAATCAGTAGGGTGGAAACAGAGTCATAAGAGGGGATGACAAACCCAAATTTTGCAGAGAAGAAAGCTAAGACTCCGGCACTGAAAGGGAAAAACAGGAAGAGATGAGGAATATCTTCCAAATTCCTATTACACAGAATGCATCTGCTAGGCCCCTGAAAGCCTTTTTTCTGTAACAGATCCCACGTTAAGATGTGTTCTTTAGCTACTAGCCAGTTAAAACATGTAATTTTCAGGGGGATGTGATTAGTCCACGGGAAATCCAGTGAAAAATATGGAGGATCAAAACTGTTAACTGTGATGCAATCATAACTTGTTGCAGCCGATATGGATCTCACAAAGTTACGATGGGCCCAAAGGAGGTTGTCTTGCTGGTCTGATAATTTTATTCTGCCATAATCCAGCCCCCGAGTATAATTATCCCATAGTAACTTCCAATCCCCACATAGATCGAGCTCATCCACCGTGAACCAGTAATTTGAGGCAAAGGGAGTGCAATTCCTGGCTTGATCAAGAGTAACAATACCATAATCTTCAAGATACTCCCTCAAATCAATTGGAAAAATGTAAGACAAACCCATACCTACAACTGGATCCGCACCTAACCGGATAGCCGAGCCATTTCTAGAATGCCAAATCAAGCCCTTACCAATCCATGGTAAGTTTTCAATGAATCCTTGCCATATAATCGAGGAATTTCCAACAGCAAATGTTTTATCTCTCAGCCATATATGAACCGGCCTATTTTTCATATATTTGACAGAAATGAGGTTGTTCCAAATACCAAAGTTATTAAGCACCGGCCAAAAGCTTTTCATCCTCAATGATAGACTGAAACTGGGCAGGTGTTTAATCCCCCATCCACCTAGAGAAATCGGGCGAGCCAATAATTTCCAGTCAGCAAGATGGAATTTTTTAATATTTGCTGAAGAGCCCCAAAGAAAGGTGAAGATAATTTTTCTGAGCTTGTCAAGAATAGTGACAAGAATCGGAAAGAGGGACAACCAGTAAACAGGAATACTTGAAAGTACTGATCGAATAAGAAAAAGTCGACCACCAATAGACAGCAATCAATTGGTCCAATGAGAGATCCTTTTTTCAACTTTAGTGATAAGCCAGAACCAATCCTTAATCTGATATCCTGATGGCTTCAAAAAGCAGCCTAGATAAACAAAACCTTTAATCAGAGAATCAAATTTATAGGGAAGATGACCGTTAATGCTTTGAAGGATATCCTCACCCAAGTCATTATGAAGGAAGCTGGATTTGTTTATATTAATACTCATACCGGAGGCTTCACAAAAGGTATCGAGGATGTCTTTAAAAGCCCTCCATTCCTCAAGAGAACCAAAACCAAATAGAATCACGTCATCCACGAACAATAAGTGAGTGAGAATGAGACTAGCCTTTATTTTTATTCCTTTTATCTCACCCTTTCTTCTTGCCTCTTGGATCAAAAGGCTGAGTCCTTCAATAACCAAGATAAACAACAGTGGAGATAATGGGCATCCTTGTCTGACACCTCGAGAAGCCGGAAAAAAAGAAGAAGGAGAACCATTTACCAGAACTACAAAATTAACTGATGTGATGCATCCCATAATCCAATTCACCCCCTCCAAAGGAACTCCAATTTGTAAAAGAATAAGACGAATAAAAGTCCAGTTGACCCGATCAAAAGCTTTTGACAAATCTAACTTCAGGATGATAGCATTTCTTCTATGAGCTTTGACCGTGTGTAAGACTTCCTGGGTGATGGCTATGGGGTCAAGGATTTGGCGATTCTTAAGGAAACCGAACTGCTGAGGAGAAATGGAGGCATCTAAGAAAGGCTTGAGTCTCAAAGCAGCTATTTTTGAAATTAGTTTATAACAGAGATTACAAAGAGAAATAGGCCAGAAATCTGCAAAAGAAACAGGTCTATCAACTTTAGGAATTAATGTGAGGAAAGTGGAGTTAATGGTAGGAGCAACTTTGCCCATAATCCTAGAAGATTCAACCATCTTGACAAGGAGGGGACCCAATAGATCAAAAAAAGTCAAGTAGAACTCAACAGGCCATCCATCTGGGCCTGGAGCCTTATCTCTTTTGAATGATTTAAGGGCTCTTTCAATTTACGGAATAGTGACAGCACTCAAAAAGGTCTCCTTCTCCTCAGGACCAATAAAGGATGGATAAAGACAGACAACCTTTAATTGGGAAGTAATGGAGGTCAAATTATCATCTTCAAATATCTTCCTGAAGTGTTGGGTCCCAAGGGATTTAATACTGTGGTCATCTGAAACCCAAACACCACTATCATTTTGAAGGCTCCAAATCGCATTATGATTTCTTCGTGCAGAGGCCACCGCATGAAAAAACTTGGTATTAGCATCCCCATTTAATGCCCAAGTAACCCTACTTTGAAGTCTTGCAGAGTAAATTTCATGATCAATCAACTTTTGGAGATCAGCCTTTAGTGAAATGAGTCTAAGATGTTGATCATCAGTCAGTAAAGCTAAAACAGAGGAGGAGAGGAGGGAATTAATTTCCTCTTCCAGATGAATAGACTTATCCTGCATCTTTCGAGCTTCGGTCTTGGTCTAGGATTTAACTTTATCTTTAAGGATTCGAAGCTTATAAGAGAGATCAAACATGGGATCCATCGAGTTGACAGAGAGAATGCGAGGGCATTCAGTCCTTATCATGTTGATAAACTCCTCATTTGATAACCAGGACTGATTAAACTTAAAGGGTAGAGAACAATCAGTCTGATGATCCAGCCATTCAAGAATGACAGGGAAGTGGTCCAATAATCCACATCTATGGGTCCAGACTCTATATCTAGGAAGAGAATTTACAAGCTGGTCAGATAATAAAAAACGGTCAAGTCATTTAGAGATACCATCTTCCCCCATCCTACCATTCCTCCAAGTAGGTCCAGCACAGGTGGGGGCGACATCCACTAGATGAAAGTCTGAGATAATCTTGGAGAAATAAGGACCCAATGGATCCAAGCACACTTTGGAGCCCCAAATATTAGAAGCATTTAATGTAAAGTTTAAGTCACCAGCCAGAATGAGATTAGGGAGAGAGAGAAGACCACCAAGAGCTACAGTATTCCAGAAGGACTCTCGATTAATATAAGGGCCATAGCAGTTTAAAATGGAGAGCTTAATAGGAGAACCTTGGATGGTTGCTTTAAGAAGGATACCAGCAGCAGTTTGGAAGGCCTTTCAGTGCAAAAGTTTTGGATTTCATCCAGAGAGGATCCCCCCAAGGAGGCCATTAGCATTAATAGCACAATACTCCCATTCCGGACAGATCTTGGAGAAAGCAAATATAGCAGGATAATCACTAGTCATGATTTCTTGAAGAAGGACAACATCAGGTGAGAGCGAGGCAATCAAATAACGGAGGCTTTTTTGCTTGGCTAAACCTCCCAAGCCATGAACATTCAGCGAGAGAAAACGCATTATGGATCAGTCCGAGTAGGGGTCGATGCTCTAAGAACCCTTTGAGGAGGTGAGGAGGTCTTTCTAGCCACAGCCTTTAGCCTTGTGGATAAAGGAGTATAAGGTGCCCAGACAGAATCCAAATTTTCCAAAGAAGGTTTAACCAGTTTCTTCCTTGTAATCGTTACATTCTCAAAGTGAATTGAATCAAGGGGAAGTACCGATGGGTATAGGGGTGTCCTGTCCGAAAAGATACTCAAGGATTTCTGAAGGGAAGGGTCGAAAAAGGATGGAGAAGTGACTGGACTGCTAGGTGAACAGGGAGCATGACAAACATTAACAAGAGGAGGAAAGTCAGCTTTAGAAAAAGAGGAGTAGGAGAAGCATCATCATGATTATGGGAACTGACTATCTCAGGAGTCCCATCCACAGGTAGTTGGTAGGGAGTACCCCTGTGGATCTTATCAGATTGAGAAAGGGGTTTTAAAAGAGCAGAAAAGGGTTTAAGAGAGACATTCACAGAGGATTGCCTCTCGAAGCTTTGAATCGCAGAATCGAGGCTTTGCAGAGGAGTGCCTCTATCATCCACAGAGGGAGGAGGTGGAGAGATGGAAACTAAAGAGGGTGGAGGCTCAGATAAAGGAATCGCAGGAACCGGTAAAGATGAATCGGTAGAAGAAGAACTAATAGCAAGGGTATTCGGAACAGGAGCAGAATGAGGATTCCCTTTAGCAACCACAGAGTCCCAGAATTCTAAATCCTATACCGATGCATCATCAAACATAGAACACGCATTTTTTAATTGATCAACAGATGGAAGTGGAGAGACCTACGTCGAGCATACCTTGTTTTCTAAAGGCGTCGAAAAAGGAGGTCGAGTCTCCGGAGAGGGAGAAACTTTGCGAAAGGTTGAGCAGGCCCTACACAGATGGCCAGTATGCCGACAGAGACTGCATCTGAAAGGGATTCCTTGGTAATCTAGGGACTGAATGAAAAGACGCTCACTGCATAGAATCTCAATATCTGCTGGTAAACCCAGAGTAATATCTAATTCCACTAAAAAAAAATCCATGCGCTTATCATATGTATTCATAAAGTCCTCATCAAGCGCCACGAAACGACCAATGGTGTTTCCCACACCTTCCAGCAGAGAGCGGTTCCATAATGGGAATGGGAGACCAAGAAGAAGAGTCCAAATGTGCCCTTTTTTATCCTTTCCCTCGCAGGATCGAAGTTGACATTCCAACGATCTAAAACCAACGATCCATTGCCCACTCTCCATAGGCGATTTAAGACCTGTGTGGCATGATCAGCCTCCAAAAACACAAACACAATCCATCCCCAGACAAGTAGACTAATAGCTGGAACATAGGTCAAGAATGGTTTCCAGTTGTCAGAAGCCCAGGAAAACCAGTCTTTTTTATCCATGGAAGCGTATTCTAGTCTGTCGACCAGTGCCCTAGCACATAATGCTTCCACTCTGTCAAGATATATATCCTGGTCACACACAAATCTCAATTTCCCATCCAAAACCTTATGAGCTTTAGTCTTACGCCTTCGTCACCAACGAGCAGCCGATAAGTCAACCGAAGGGTCAGGTGACTCCTTTTGGATCTTCGTCATTAGAACAGAGTCAATAACCCCAAGATACTTGCCCGTCAGAAACCCCAGGTTTGAACAAACTCAAACCTGATTCAAATCCCCAAGATACTAACCCGACATAAACCCCAGATTTGTACCCTCAAATTAGGGCTTGTGTCCACGTCCCCAGTCCCCGTAGAAACAGGGTCCAAATCACCAAACAACATCACAATAGAGAGAAAAGACCAACAAAATCAAAACCCACGACTCTGAAGAAGACAAAGGACATTAGACAGCGACATCAAAGGTGGCGAGGGTTCAAATCACGCAAAAGCCGGAAAGGCAACTACTAGATAACAACGGTCGTGGCGTATTAGAGTCCACATACCCCAATCCGACAAAACAGGGTTCAAATCGCCACAATGGAGAGAAAAAAAACAGATAGAATCATAACCCACGACCCTAATAAGACAAAGGACAACAGACAGAGACAACCCTGAAAGCGAGGGTTTAAATCACGTAAAAAATGTTTAGACAGCATCTAGATAAAAAACGGCCAGAGCGAAATCATCACAAAAAGCAGGAATAAGGTGGCAGGACAAAATAATCAAAAATACTCCTACGGGGATAAGCCAATGCCAATTGCTATGTACAGTTCCCACTTGATTTAACTGGTTGGTACTAGTCCTCAGCGAATGAGGAGTGACTCCAGTCGTTGACATCGGCTAAGACTATCATCCATCGAAGGAGCAACAGGGACCAAACACAAAACCCTAATACCAATAAAAATAGAGCGCAAGGGAAAAACAAGCACCTGAAACAGACAAGAAAAGTGTCAGCAGTTTGAAGATAACAGCATCACAAAACCTAACAATGGGTGTGGTGCATCCAGGGAGCACCGCGCCATCCTACGACCCACAGGCTTCAGCCTTCAACGAAACCCTCGCCCTGTGAAACCATCGCCCTCTACCATTTGGAGAAATCTCGACCACAAAAGGGCAAGACTTATGCGGACTTGGCGAACACTTCTTTTCTCATATTCAAAAAAAGCATGAGCTATCTACCTAAAGGATTAGCTTATTTACCATGTATTTCAAATTATGACGATAAATAGAATTTTAACGATCAATGTGAAAGTGAAAGACTTTATTTAAATGCGAAAAAAAAGGATTAGCTTATTTACCATGTATTTCAAATTATGATGATAAATAGAATTTTAACGATCAATGTGAAAGTGAAAGACTTTATTTAAATGCGAAAAAAAAATCCATATCAAAGCCTCTTTTCCTAATAACATATTTTCTCTTTACTATTTTTTTTTAATAGTAAACTTTCAATTGAATAACTTGGACCATCGAAATCTCCTCCACCGAATGATATTAGCATAAGCTCCAATTACAACATCAAAGGTACTAATGTGAACATTAAATCACAAAGATCTAATTTCTTCGTAAGCAACTTTGAACTTTTTTAATAATCCTAATTCCATATGAAAGGATTATCCTTCATTAAATGTTTTCGGAGTGGTAAAGCACTAGAAGCATAGCCATCAACAAAATTGTGATTAAATTTTTAAAAAAACATCTAGTGAGGAATCAAGACCATACTATGAAGTAAAATACAAATAGAATTATCAACAAAGGGTTAGATTCACATCTTTATTTTATTAGTTCTTACCTTCAGGCTTGTAGGGACTCTTGCAATTGGGTTGTTGTTTTACAATTAATCAGCGTGCAAATCAATGGTTTTATTTTTAACATATATATGTTTAAAGGACAACTTTTTTCCTCGACCAATTATGTACTCTTGTACCCTTTGTTTTCCAATCACAGATTTAGAAGTCTTATTTTGGCCTCATATTGAGGTCAAGGATGCTTTTTTCAATTCAAAACATAGGATACTGGTCATTTTTGCATCAAAATTAAAACACTATAAGCCTAATGTTAGCATTAGTTTTCGACATTTAATGCCCGAATTAAAATTAATTCGTAACATTATATGTTTTTTCTTTCTCTCTAATGTTTTTGGTCCATTTGGTCAACCGCTTGGCATGCAGAGTCCTTTGCTCATGGACTACATGCATAGTGACATGTAGAGTCATTTGTTGGTGGACATGTACATGTAGAGCCATTTGTTCGTGGGCTTTGTTGCTTGTGTTGTGAGACTGCACCACCATGATTTTGGGAAGCAATAACAGGTTTACAAACTCCCTTCATGTTGATAACTCCATTTCCGTTCTCTTCTTGTCTCACAGACTTGACCTGCATGTGGTCCTGCAATGGCGATGGTGCCTTGTGAGTGAGGATTTTTAGCTTATCCGCGACCTTGGACAACTCTATATGAGTGAGACTCTAGACCTATGGAACTTGCTACTTTTTCTCTTCGGTATATTGTGGCTCTATAATTCGAGCATGTTTTTTATTTGATGGGTATGTCAATAGGCGATGAGGAAGTGTTGGAGTGCAGCCTTCTAGTGGCACAAGAGAGCAAAGAAAAGTGGAGAAGAGGACTTTTATACCCAACATGGAAACCATAGAGGAAACAAAGGAGTGGATAAGTCGAACATAGGGATGGTTGTAGAAAGTACCATAGTGGCATAGCCTTGAATAAGTGTGTCGTCCAAAAACTTCTATGATTAATTTATAGTAATCTTTGCATGTTTTTCTTTAAAAAAAATTAGAACAATTAGAATTAAATAACTAAAAATACAATTCACTCCTAATGTAAATTATGCTAGCAACTATTCTAAATATTTCAATTTGATAGCCAAGTTCAATTCAAAATTCAAAAGTAAACTTCAAACACAGTATAACAAACATCTGAAACTTGACACTACACATTTAAAGATAATGTTTTAAGATGATTTGAACTAGTTTACTGAAATTTAACATTGACATTTCTCCCACTGCAGACCATAAAAGCATATGAATTTAAGTCTCAACATCAACGTCTAATATAACTATGAACGCCATTTAGTATAACTGGGCCTCCTACTACTTCACATTTTCAATAAATCAATGTATACAAATTCCAAGAAAATCCATTTTAACAAATTCAAATTAGACCAAGAAGGTATAGAGCCTGAAACAAATTCCATGTTGCTTTTTAAAGAAACATCCATAAGACATTAGTTTACTTTCATGATTGGAAAGCATTCAGTACATTATTCATCTATTTGTGTGGAAGACCTATGTGAAATCATTCTTCAAAATTTTGGAAGATTGTAGAGAGTAGAAGGCCACACCTGGTTGTCGACAAGTCTAAAGTCATGGAGACACTTAATCACATTAAAGAGGTAGTTGATACGGAACCACTCATGATAAAAAAACAAACTTACACATGAGCTTCGATATAATGAATAAATCCAAAATACACAAGTATTGCCAAATCATAGAAAGGACAACGAGAACTAGAGAGGGACAATCTCCAAGAAATGCAACACACCAACAAATCCTACCCCAAAGCATCATTGAACATTAGTTCTCTAAACAAATCTATCAGATTTGTTAGAATATTGAAATCACAACAATATTAAAACAACAAATCTTAACTAGCATAACCTTGTAGCATTATACAAGAACATATAATAAATAACATAATAAAGGAAACAAGAAAAACAAGAGTGCACCAGATATACATGGTAAAACCCCAAATGGGAAAACATCCACGGGAAAGGTTGTTCTTTTACTATTCATCATAAATCTCCAATCTTATAATAGAGGGCTCCCACACATAAGCACCACATCACACCCATCATCACAATACATGACACTTCCTTATCATCATCTATGTATGCACACTATCCCCATGAGTGTAAGTTATTTGCAATGACCTCCTTCACCTCATTATAGACTAAGAGTTATTAAAGGAATTACTTCTCATAACACACGTGCGATAAATGATTTTCGACCTCTCTTATATAATGACAGGTAACAAGAGATTCTATTACACTATGCATGTGGGGTAACTCCATTTTAAATTATTAGAGTTATTTACCAATAATATCAAACAAGTCGTCATTACATATTCCAACACTCCCTCTTACTGATGACTAGGATAAAAAATACAAATGGAGGAATATTAAATTACAAATTACATTAACATCCTCCTTGATGAAAATTTCTAGAATTCCCCATAAAATGTGAATAAGACCATTGCTAAAAAGGGCATTGGAGCTTAAATTGATAAAAATATCACAATGATGCAGTGAATGGCAAGAATGGGAGACCTGCGTAGAGTTACACAGGGTAATTTTTAGCGGTGAAATTTCACCAATTTGCTATTTTTTGGGTTTTTTTCAAAAAATAAATTCGCTATTTGGTCATTTTTAGTGTCTAATATCACCTATATTACATAAAATATGTTTTTTTTATCATAATATTTGCAAACATTTACACATTTCAGTGTTAATTTTATGTTTCATATTTAATATTCGCCTACCTATCTATAAACATGTTTTTTTCAATCCAAAACAATCACCTAGAATACTATACTTAAGTATAATCCATAAAAAGTACCTTGGCATAGACTAAAAAATCCAACCAAAACTCTGAAGAAGAGAGCCATGTAAACTCAATGTACATGGTTGAATTCTGAAGCAAAAGTGCATAAGTTGCAGAGGAACAAGAACAAAAAACACTGACAACCACCACATGAATGCTCGAAAGAAATAAGTGTTGGTTAAGAACCACAACAAGGCTTCAATAGAAGGAAACACCATCAATCATTAAACAAACAATGATTCCTACATACACTTAAAGGTCTAGACAGGACATATGGTTGAAACTCTAAAGAGGGTCAATTTAACCCCACGTTGTCAACATCGTCAAGCATCCATGTAGATATTCTAATGTATATTATCATTGTATGTTGTTGTACCCCCATTGGCGATGTGTTTACCCCCTTGCGGTATGTATTAATTGTGTCTAGACCTTAAGGTACAACCTCTATTGTAAGTCGGGGCAATAGTCCCCAGTGTAACATCATGTAATTTGTATTTGAAATCCCTTTGGGAGAAGTCGGCCCTATTACGGAAGACATGTGGGCCCCAATATTATTTTTGGTCAGTGACTTGAAAGGGTATAAATAGTAAGGCACTCTCCTCATTTATACACACCTCACACTATCAAGTTCGCATGAGAGAGAGAGAGACAGACAGAGGAGGAGATATAGGTAGCTGTTGAATACTTCTTATTATTGCTTTTGATCATCTTACTATTCTGAGGAAGTTTACAGGGTTTTCTCTTTTATGGTTTCACCAGTGAAAAACTTTGCGTCTCGTGTATCTTTTATATCTTATGCATCTTGTTGTACTTGTTATTATTTCATATAAAGATCCTAGATAAATTAATCAGATATAAAGCAAAAATAACATGGTACTAGAGCCTCTCTGAAAGAAGGAACTATGTAGCTGTAGAAACTAGGGCTTCCTAGTTCAAGGTGTTCTCTCCACAGGTCATCAAGAAAAGAGATCTATGCTAACTCGCATCAGTAGGGCGCATATTTTGGTGGAAGAAGTTTCAGAGTTGAAGAAGTTTCATTTTTGACCCTGTCACTAATGTCAGGACAAACTAGGGAATCATGTTTCAGAGGCTTCCCACCTCTGTTTTCAGAAAGTGACCTTGCTGAGCGACTTGCCCCAAGGAGGTGCATCTTTCTGTCGAAACAGAATTCCCAAAATCCAAGTTTGGAAAATTAGGGTTTCTCTGACAAACCCTAGGTCATCCAACTTCGGAAGCAGGCCGAACACCTCAAATCAGTAAGATCTAAATATTTTCTATTTCCATTTGAGGTTCTCATTTGAAAAGATGACTCACCATACTCATCTTGAGAACAAGCTTGGAGGGGCTAATAACTTTCGAGCATAGAAGTACAGAATCTCCCTGATCCTTGAAGAAATTGACTTGGATGAATTTATCACTGAAGAACTTCCAGAACGAGAGGGAGGTGAGGCTAAGGCTACTCATAAGAGAAGCATGTCTAAGACTAAGAGAATCATTGCAGATTCTATTAAGGATCTCCTCATCCCCCGTGTGTCTTCATTAAAGACACCGAAGGAAGTATATTATGCTTTGACAAAGATGTTCGAAGGAAATAACATCAACCAAAAGATGATTTTGAGGAACCAGTTGAAGAATGTGAAGATACAGAACTTCGAGACTATACAGTCTTACTTCACAAGGGTTGCTCAAATCAAAGAACAACTTGAAGCGGTTGAAGAGAATGTCGAAAAAGGAGTAATTGTAATGACTACCTTGAATGGTCTCTCTAGATCATGGGACTCATTCATTCAAGGGATTTGTGCAATAAGGAGGCTGATATCTTTCAAGAGACTCCAAGAAGAATGTACACAAGAAGAAGCTTGACTCGTGACAAGAGAAGAGAAGATGGGAGAAACTGAAGATCAATCTCTCACAGTTCACACCAGGAAGAAATTCAAGCAGAAGGAGAATAAGGAGAACTTTCATCACAACAAGAAGAAGGACAAGAAACAGAAGAAGACCAAAAGAGATACTTCAAATGTTTGATGCTACACTTGTGATGAAAAGGGACATTTTGCAAGAGATTGTTCCATTGGGGAAAAGAGACACCATGATCATATTTCTGAAGATGATGAATTGATAAACAAAATATTCAGACAAGAGAAGCATGATTCTTATGAAGAGTACATGCTAACCGCGGTGCTTACAGGTACTCTCTCACGTGAATAGAAATGATTGGAATAATTTGTAAATATGTCTGAACATGAGTCGCTACACAAGGTGGAACTTGGGAATGATTATCAATACCCCATAAAAGGTATTGGATAAGCTTCAAACAAGATTGACTCTGATAAATCCTTAAAGATGAAGGATGTGCTATATGTTCCAGGATTGAAGAAGAATCTTCTCTTCACCTCTGCACTAGATGAAAAGGGAATTAGGGTTGATTTTGTTGATGGCCAAGTTTTGATGTGGCCTAGAGGAAAGACAATGTAGAATGAAACATTTATTGGAGAAGAATACAAAGCCTTGTACAAGCTAAAGGGACATCCTAAACAAGCACTAATTCATGAGTCAATTGAACCAAGTGAACTATGGCACAGAATTCTTGCACATGTGCACTAAAGATAACTCCCAATGGCAAGCAAAGAAGTCTCGGGATTTCCAGAGATCCAAGAAAAACATGAAGGCATTTGCAAAGGATGTGCACAAGGAAAGAATGCGAAGAAAACATTTCCCAGCATTGAGAGCAAAGCTAAAGGAATAATGGAGATAGTACACTCCGATGTATGTGGACCCATGTCATCTAGCTCATTAATAGGCTATGTGTACTATGTTTCCTTTATAGATGATTTCTCACGTAAGACTTGGATATATTTCTTGAAAGGGAAAAGTGAAGTTTTCAATAAGTTCCAGGAATATAAAGCCTTGGCCGAGAACCAGATTGATAGGAATATCAAGATTCTACAGTCAGATAATGGTGGAGAATTGAAAACAAATGAATTCAAGGAACTTTGTAGAGAGTCCAGGATTAAGAGGGAGTTGAGCACTCCATACAATCCTTAGCAGAATGGGGTTGCAGAACGACAGAACAAAACCATCATGGAAGCATCAAGGGAAATGATGCATGACTAGGATCTTTCTATGCACCTTTGGGCAGAGGAAGCAAGAACAACTGTGTATGTGCATAACTGTACTCCTCATAGAGTACTTTCCAACAAGACTCCTGAAGATTACTTCTAAGGAGATAAACCAGAAGTCATCGATCTGAGAATATTTGGTTTTCGGGTGTACATTTATATCCCAAAGGAGAAAAGGACCAAGCTCGATCCTTCTGGGAGGGAGGGTATATTCTTAGGATATTGTGATACACCAAAGGCCTACCAAATATACTTTCCAGGATTCAAGAAGATCGACATCAGTAGATATGTAACCTTTGATGAAGACTCGACATACTTCAGATCCAAGAGGACACCAATCCAGGAAGTCGAGGAACCTGAAGAGACGAGAGTCCAAGATATGGAAATTCAAGAACAAATTCCAGAAGACCCTGAAGATAATGAAATGATGGAACCACAAGAGCTAGTAAATACATTCCTTGAGAAGGACTCCCACAAGAGGAAACCATCATGGTCACGGGAGCTCATACGATAAGCTGAAAGGTATGGCACTCCAGAAGGAATACATAGAGAGAGAGAAAGAGGGAAAATCCCTATAATATCTATGTGGCCATGCCGTGTGACATCATTGACAGATAACCTTCCACCTATGAAGAGGCTACAGAAAAGAAAGAATGGAAGGATGTTATGATCGAGGAATATCAGTCAATCATGAAGAATGATGTCTGGGAGATAGTTCTGATACCGGAGAAGAAGTCTATCATGACTTCAAAGTGGATCTACAATATCAAGCATGTTGCAGATGGCAGCATCGATAAATACAAGGCAAGGTTCGTAGCATGAGGCTTCTCACAAAAAGAAGGCATAGACTACGAAGAGACATTTGTACCCATGGAAAGGTGCACTTCCATTAGGACCATACTTGCATTGGCAGTAGTTATGAAATGGAAAATACACCAGATGGATGTTAAGACTACTTTCTTGAATGGTGTAGTCAAGGAGGAAGTGTATGTGGAACAACCATTGGGATTTGAGACAAATGACAGGAAGACCCATGTGTGCAAATTGAAGAATCCCTTATATGGATTGAAACAAGCACCGAGGACATGGTATAGAAGGAAGGATAGCTTCCTTATGAGCTTGGGCTTTACCAAGAGTAAATTGGATTCCATCCTCTACTTAAAGGTGGAAGACAAAATACCTGTGATACTCCTGCTATATGTCGATGACTTGTTTCTGACGGGAGAAGAGGAACTCATTACATATGCAAGGAGGAGACTTGCTACAAAGTTTGAGATGAAATACCTACATATGATGCGCTACCTCTTAGGCATGGAGGTGTGGTAGAGTGCAGATGGGATTTTCCTTGGTCAAGGAAAGTATGCAGTGGATATTCTGAAGAGATTCACAATGTTGGATTGCAAGGCGATAGCCACACCTATGGCATCTAACTTAAAGATTCTGAGTAATGCTTCATCTGAGTTAGTTGATGCCATGATGTATTGTCAGATGATTGGTTCATTGATGTATCTGACAAATAGGATACCATACATATGCCTTACGGTGAACACCCTGAGCCAGTTCCTGACGGATCTGAGACATGTTCACCTAATAGCTGCAAAGCATGTTCTGAGGTACCTAAAAGGTATGGTGGATTATGGGATCAAATATGATGCAAATAAAAACATTAGCCTACATGGTTATGTTGATTCATACTCGGCAGGTAGCACCATTAACAGGAAAATCACCTCAAGTCATTTCTTCAGTTTGGGATCTGGCATGATCTCCTGGTTCATCAGAAAGCAATCATGTGTGGCGCTGAGTTCAACCAACACAAATTATGTTTCCTCTTGCTCAGTTATTGGTGAGGCAGTGAGGCTACGAAATCTATTGTCTGATTTCTTTGATCTCTAGTTGGATGTGACATGTATCTTCTGCAACAATAAGATTTGCATGAAGCTATTTGAAAACCCAGTGTTCCAAGACAAGTCGAAGCACATAGAGATCAAGCTCCACTATATTAGGGATATGGTGCAGAGAGGAGCAGTGAAGCTCCAATATGTGGCAACAGAGGAGTAGATAGTCGATGTGTTGACCAAGCCTCTAGCGAGAGTGAAGTTCGAGTACTTCAGAGAAATACTTGGTGTTATCTAGATCGATATCCCTCGAAAGAAAGAGTTATGTGTTCTAGCATAGCTAGAGAGATAGGTTATCTGAGCGTAACATCCTGGTGAAGTTTGTAGGTTTCTCAGATGTAATCAGTCCTGAAGGTTATCCTTGGATAAGTCCTGGTGAATCTCCTAGGTTATCCTCGAATGTAATCAGTCCTAATGTGTTTCTATACGAGAAATAGTTGATGCACAATATCTCATATGGGAAAAGAGACAGGTTGTCCGAGCGGGAAAAATCCTGGTGAATCAGGATGCTCAGACGTAATTAGTCCTATAGGTTTTCCTCGGATGTAATCATTCTTGGTGAATCTCACAGGTTATCCTTGGACATAATCCATCCTATGAAAGGTTATTTGAGTGTAAAGTGAGACCTAGCATGGTACATAGGTTACTCAAATGTAATAACTCATGTGGGTTTTCTGAGTGTAAAATGAGACCTGGCATGGTACACAAGATACTTGGATGTAATATGCCCTGAAGGTTGTATGAACATAAAAGATCCTGGACGCAGATTATTCAGATGTAATAAGTCCTTAAGGTTGACCAGGGAATTTAAAAGGTCCTGATGTAGCAGGTTAATGGTCGTAATCATTCCTTACACATATATCTATATATGTGTTCCCATGTTGAGATGATAAGATCACGAAGCACGAGAGGTGCACCTAGGAGGTTCTCCCTTTATTGGTAGAACATGGGTTTACCATGCAGATACGTAATGCACTGAGTGTGCTCCTAGGAGATTCTCTCATAGTAGAAGTTGTAGGTTGTCTTAATGATGTGAAAATGATCCTGGCTTACTACTATGGTGAAAGAACACAGGTGGTATGCATCTAAATCTTTTTTCTTTGTTTTGCTTTGGGAAGGACAAAAGAGATGATTTAGATACGACGAGATGAATGTAGGAGACACGGGTTATTTTTCATGGCAATGTAAAGAAGGTATTGAACCGTTCCTACAAGATGGATTTCTCGATATTTTATGAATACCTGGACGAGGACTAGGCCTACACCCAATCGAGAGAGGGTTGGCTCTGTAGAAACTTTCAATGACAGATAGTACCATTTGATGATCAATAATAAGAAGATGATGGCATCAGATATGATGATGACTCTATGACTCTGCGATGAAGACTTGACCATATGTTTTGATGACTGTAAAGAGAGTACCTTCCTATTTAAGAGGGAGTGTTGATGTATTTGTAACTTCGAAATATATTCTGATGTATATTATCATTGTTTGTCGTTGTACCCCCATTGGGGATGTGTTTACCCCCTTGTGGGATGTCTTAATTGTGTATAGACCTTGAGGTACAACTTCTGTTTTAAGTTGGGGAAATAGTCCTGGTGTAACATCATGTAATGTGTATTTGGAGTCTCCCTAGGAGAATTCATCCCTGTTAGGGAAGACACGTGGGACCCAGTATTATTTTTGGTCAGTGACTTGAAAGGGTATAAATAGGGAGGCACTCTCCCTCATTTATACACACCTCACACTCTCAAGTTCGCATGAGAGAGAGAGAGATATAGATAAAGGAGGAGAGGTAGATAGTTTTTGAATACTTCTTATTACTGCTTTTGATCATCTTATTGATTCAAGGAATTTTGGGGGGTTTTCTCCTGTATGGTTTCCCCGGTGAAAATATTTGTGTCTCGTGTATCTTTTATATCTTATGCATCTTGTTGTACTTGTTATTCTTTTAGATAAATATCCTAGATAAACTAATCAGATCTAAAAAAACCAATAGAAATGAACAATACAACATGGTGATTAGAAACTCAAGTGAGGAATAATTTGCATTCAAGAAATTTTGCGAGTAAAGCATATAAATATCATAAAGAAATTGCTCATAAGGAAAATGAAGTTTCTTTTACACAACAAGGGTGAACAAGATCATACAATTAGATAGAGAGAAAAACGTGATACCAATATATAATATTGAGCAAAATATGATCAACTAAAAATGATATCACTTAAATATATGAAAATATAGTCATCAATCAACTAAGCTTAATCATGGCTTCATTTCTTATGGTCGCCATGAAAACATACTAGAGATATATGCCCCTTAAAACTATTAAAGAATATTCCACATAAGAAGGTTAGAGGCAAGTCAAATATGAACAAAACAACCTCTAGAAACATGATGATTACACTAAGAAAACAAATCGTAATGGAAAGACAAGGAGCTCATGACACGATTTCAAAATAAGAGTGATTAAACCATGGTTTTTGAGATGAAATTTTAAAATGACCATAACTTGATCTATATTGCTCACAATATTTATTATAACCTATTTCTAGAACTAGAGCATGCATTTTGCATCCACATAAATTTGGGCACTCTATCGAAATACATTAACTTCGCAATTTGTGCAGCAATCACCAAAACCGTGAAAAAATAATCATTTTAAATCAACGATATCTCCACTTTCTGGACTCCAAGTGAGACGAATTTTTTCAAATTAAGTATATTTTAGAGAGGAATTCGGATATGCAGTCTGCTTCTTCAAAATATACATAGAAAGTTTCTGAAAAAGATCTAAAAGTTGTCACCCAATTTTACCTTAAGCATTTCTTCGAAAGGGTTCAGGATTGAAAAATTCCAAACATGTGGAAGATGACCCAGATATGAAATATCACTTGGGTATTATAGATCGGGTGACAAATCAACAAAATATGAAGTGCTCAAGAAAAATATGAGAATTTGATGTTATAAAAAAAATATTGACGAAGGTAGGGTTTAGTAACTTGCTCCGATACCATGTTAGAGCATTGAGACCACGACAATATTTAAACAATATATCTTAATTATCATATCCTTCTATCATTATACAACAACATATAATAAATAACATAAGCAAAAAAATAAAAAACAAGAGGAAATCAGACATAAGTGGTGAAACCCCGAATGGGGAAGCATCCATGGGAAAGGTTGGTCTTCTATTATTCATCATAAATATTCAATATTACAATAGAGGGATCCCACACACAAGCACTGCATCACACTCCATCATCATAGTACATGCCACTTCCTTGTGATCATCTATGTATGCACACTCACAACGTGAGTGTAAGTGATTTCCAATGACCTCCTTCACCTCATTACACCCCAAGAGGTATTAGAGGAATTACATCCCATAATACATGTGGGATAAATGGTTTTTCACCTCTCTTATATAATGACAAACATTAAGTAATTTTATTACATTATGCATGTGGGATACCTCCATTTTATATTATTAGAGTTATTTACCAATAATACCCCACAAGTCACCAATACATATTCCAACATGTTTTTTGCAAATTGATGCTTATATTAGACTAGTTTAAGACACTCTATCTAGTCCTCGATCCGGCAAGGAAAGGTAGCAGGAGCAGGTTGTAGGTCGATTGATCTTCAAAGACAAAAGACACTTCTCTCCTACACACTCCAATGACCCTTGTCATTTAGGACCAACAAGGAGGATAAACATAATAGAACTTCGTACACTGATCAGGTCCTTATGGTTATCTTTGTAGTTTCATTTATCATCTTAGGGTCTTGAAATTAGGAAGGGTAGAGAGAAGAAAGCAAATGCAACAGGAATATAAAGACAATAGGAAAAATCAGTAAAGGACAAGAGATACAAAGGACACAGAAGGAAAAGAAGAAGGTGGGTAGATCCCTTTGGAAGCTTTGGATCGCCTCACATCATCAAATACATAACATGCTAATATCCCTTATGTGCATAGTCCTATCGCCCAATTTCAAAGACATGAGAGACTACCTGCTTTGTTTGTCATATTCACCCATCTGTTATCTTCTTAAACCTTGCATGGTTACCCGTCGCCACTTGTCTCTGTGATGGAAAAGTTCCCTCATCACTTTCCCTAACCTCATGTTGTTAGGAAGCATGTAGTTGGAGAGTGCCTTATGCACTAGACTCACCTGATGTTCTAGGCAATCGTGTGAACCAAATTTTTCTAACTAATTTTTATATACCATCATAAATACTTTTACAAGTTTCATGTGTCTTAAAAACTTGAGATGCAAAAATCACTATTTACAAGTTTCATGTGTTTAAAAATAAAATGATAACATATCCTATCAAGGCATGCATTACATTATGGATCAAGGGTGGAATTCTTTCTCTTTTTATTGTGTTCATCGTTAGGGTCATATGGCCTCCACCTTCATTCTTGAAACTCTAATTCTAATCTGCATGGTTTCTTTGGTCTTTGGGTTAACTACTACTTCTTCTAGAAGGGACTCACATTTGGAATGAGTTCTATCATATGCTACTTTCTCATCATATGCCCTTATATCATCATACTTCCACGTGAAGATATCAAGGAAATCATGGAAAATATTCTCTCTTGATTCTCTTCTTACAGTTACTAGGCTCAATTATTAGCTTTTTATTTAATTGCACTTCTCTCAAATCCAGCTTTTGAACAATTTCTGCATCTAACCTTGTCAAAATGGAGCACAACTCAAATTCCCTCATGATTGAGAAACTATCAGTATTCACATCCACGATGCAGAAGGTCCCTAGTCCGATTTATGTGCTCGTACAATCTAGGTCATCTGTCGAGAGACAATGTCCTGGGTGACTACTATTTCCTAAAGGTCATTGAATTGTTAAATCTCCATACCATCCATTTTCAAATAGCCAACCTCATTGCCATGTAAATTGATGAACGAATTCACATGTCCTTAGGCTCCACCATTCACCTTGTAAATTACTTAAGGCATCCACACGTCCTTAGGTTTCACCATCCGCCTTGCTTTGATTTGTCATTTGTAATTTGAACCTAACGGAACATAGTGCTAGTAGTCACATTTTGACACATTCCTTCTTAAAAAAAGGGACTAACTCCATGTTGATCCATTTTCTAGTTGGTATCTTATTTTTGGGAATCTAGATAGTTTATTCAATGATATTATCTGCAATAAGCCTTTTTAAAAACTTATCTAAGGTTGTTGCGCCTATATGCATTGTTATTGAAATACTTTCTTGCACGTGTTCTTCTGCCTTTGCACTAGGGCCTTTTACATATTTGGTATATTCATGATTAAAGCGACCATATTTACTTTCTCTTCATTTGCAAGACTTGGTGTACTAACTAGGTTGGCATCTTCTATTCCCCGACTTTAGGTTGAATCATGCTAACATCCTCTTTTTTCAAGTCATATTTTTAAATTTTGCCTTCTTTATGCTTGCATTTGATAGTGACTGCATATAATGGGAGCTTGATTCGTGTAGCTTTCCTCTTCTCTCTCAGCTGTCTACTTTATGCATGTAGTTTCATTATGGAATTATAAGGGAATACCTTGTAAATCACATAGGTGGCTCCTTGAAACAACAAATTGTGTGTTTTGATTACATCAACTACGACCACTAAACAAACTTGATTGATGAACATAGTTTATGGATCCATTCTTCCACACAAACACATGGTCTACAAAATATTGCACGTAAATTGTCCACAAAATTCACCCTTCTCCTGCAAAAAGGCTATCCCTACTATGACCGTAACATTAAGCTCTCCAGAATGCATGTCAGAAAGGGTGGGTTGCAATTAGCAAGCAATGTCTACGTCATTGGTCTCGTCATAGCTATGTTTGGAGTGCTTCTCTTTAACTACAACGATGTGCTAGTCAACATTGAGCATGATGGTCATAGGATTTCCTTCAATGAAGTGTTTTCACAAGTGAAGCCATTAACCTTCAATTATTAGAAAGCTCAATGAATGATTCAATGCATCATTATTCTATGAAAATTGGGTAGCTTTTTTTTTTAATCAATTTCAATTCAATATGTACATGCAAAAGGACTTGAAAGTAACACGGGACATGGATAAATGACACCACCTTCCTAACTTCGAAAAACAATGAATACTCTCTCGATCCAAGTCAAATTGCTACTTCATTTTTTTTTGACAATCCGTTTATTTATCTCCAAAATTTGCAATAGTTTCAACGGCTTGTTTAAAAAAAAAATTAACTACAATAAAATTACGAATAAGCCTTAAAAAAACATTATGCAACAAGAAAAGGGAAGCCTTGTACAAACTTTGAGATCATAATTGTATTTTAAAGCTATTTAAGTAACCATCATTACTCAAATTGCTTTCACATGCTACTCTTCATTTCTCCTTAAACAAGGTTTTGGAGGCTAAGGCTAAGGCTAAGTAAAGCCCCTAGATTTATATTGCTTCCACTTGAAGTTATAAGTGGCCGTGATCTTTTTAGTGGAGTAGGTAGATCCTAAAGGTCATTGTAGTGAAAAGACAAAGTGATTATTCTATACTATAGGTGACTATTTGGTATTGATGACAAGTGGCATGTCAACACTGAAATATATAAACTAAAAAATAATTGTAACTTGAAATGGTCTATTGTTGGTATTTTAGGCAATGGTTTCAAGCATTTTCATATTCACTTTTAAAGCACAAAATCCAAGAAACTAATATAACAACGTCATAATCAACTTACTAAATATGTATTTTCATATTCACTTTTAAAGCACAAAATCCAAGAAACTAATATAACATCATAATCAACTTACTAAATATTTATTTCTGTAGGTATTAAAAAAAACACTAAATTGTAGCTTGAAATGGTCTATTATTGGTATTTTAGGCAATGGTTTCAAGCATTTTCATATTCACTCTTAAAGCACAAAATCCAAGAAACGAAGAGAAAAACATCATAATCAACTTACTTAAGATTTATTTCTTTAGGTATTAAAAAAAAGCACTAAAGACAAAGACTTGTGTTATACAACTCACCTTATTAAATTTTAATTATTATAACAATCCTCTAAAATCTTAAAATCTAAAGATATACCATTATAAATTGTTTATGTTGTGATTTAGTAAATCCAACTTAAATTGAACGTAACCCTAATTTTCAAACAACTAAAATCACAATAAGGTGTATGGAAAGGTAACGAGCATACTTTGTAAAAGCAAAAGAGCTAAACCATTTTCAATGATGGTGACCACATAAATTTGTATTTTACATAACTTTTGTGTTGGTGGAATCGTGCGCCATAAACTTTTGGTTTGGTGAGGGGAGCGTGCCATTATCCACTTTAGAGCAATGGAACATATAATTCAATATCAATCTAAAGTTGTTGCAATTATGTGATTAATGGAAATTATTTGATAATATTTTTTTCAATAAAATGTATTTCATAACTTCAAATTGAATGTGTTTATGTGATTTTAATGTAAAAATTATAAAAATATAAATGATGTAATTAGACTAATAGAAATTATTTGATAAATCATTTTTATAATTTTCAAATCAGTTTTTAATAAAAATATTTTATAATTTTAATATATATATATCCAAAATTTTATAAATATGTATAATTTTATCTATTTTTCTTAATAGGTAAAAAATATTAAATAAAACATACACATAAATTTGAAATAAATATTTTACATCCTATTTTATTTTGTTATATCTTATATTTAGTATTGCATTATTGGATATTTATTGATTGTAATGTTATATGCACTATATATATAACTCAATTCTTGATTAATAGTTTGTCTACCTAAAACCTTATAAATGTATATAGCTTATGCATAGTTTAAAGATTATATATCTAGTAGGAGTGGGGGTGGAAGTGGGAGTGGGGGTGGGGGTGGTAGGTGGAGGGGATAGTTTTTTCTTTCTTAAAGGAAATTGAGAAATGACTTTTGAATGGGGTTGTGGAAAGCAACAACATTAGGCTAAAGGGAGAGTACTTTTCGAATGGTTAAAAATCGTTGACTCAAAACATATAAGGAACTTTATTGTCATAAGTGGTCCAACTATAGTCATTAGCATATGAACAACCCCACCACTCCACCTAAAGGAAAACTCACTATGTCAATACTTTGAATATAAGAGGAAGCAAGCATGTTTGAAATTATTGTTAGGCAAGCATGTTTTAGAACTTGTTTCGGTCTTTTTCTACCTCATTTGGTTTAGCTTGTTGGTTTGATTTCAAAATGTGGTTCTTAGGCTAAGGTCTCTGTTGGATTATCCAGCAAAACTGAGGGGGGGGTGGGTGAATCAATATTGCCTTCTTTTTCTTTTAATAAAAGAAATTAGTACAAAACACACAAAGAATCAAACAAGTTAAGACACAAAATTTTATCACAGAAACCTCAATGAGCAAACCACAAACTCAAAACTCATTAATAAGATGAATTCTGCAAAATTGTTTATCTGCTACTACATAAAGGATGCATCAACACCCCATATTTTTTCCTGCTTCTATAGATAGGGATGCTACAACACCCCAGTTTTTTTGCCTGCTACCACATACAAGGATGCACCAACTCCCTGTTCTCTAGCCTCTACTGGAAGGAGGCTACAACCCCCTGCAGACTCATTTCCTGCCCTATAACCACCCTACCACCCTAATATGTTTTTATAAAAAGTTCTAGATCTCTTAATCTTCAACTCTGTCACAGTTAAATCTTCATGCCACCGGTCTCTACCTTTGCTAGATGTTGCTGCATTCTGGACTATAGAGACACCTTCTTAACTTGAAATCTTTGCTTATAAATACCTTTCCCATCATTCATCAACGTATCTCTTCATTCTACAATTTCACAGTCGTGCCCTTTCAATTTGGAGTCGCGGTTGTTCATTAAATACAACTTTTCACTCTCGTGTCTTTCCATCAAACACGTTCCTTCATTCAGAATTACTTGTTTGTTTAATTAACTCTTTGTTAAATTTATCAATCACGACCTTCCGCAATTTCCTTTCCGCAACAACCTTTCCGCAATTGCGGATTGCAGGGATGTAATTGGATTTTTCTTGAAACTACTTCCACAAAACTTCTTCTGCAAAATTTGTGGATTGTGTATTGTGAATTCCTTCCGCATTGCGGATTGCGGATGTGCCTTCCAACTTTTTCGAAATGGGCTTCCGCAAATATATTTCTACAACTCCTGTGAACTGTCGATTGTTTTACGGAATCCTTATCGTCCGTTGATCAGATATCAAACACGCAACTTCTTTTTGGTGCTCCAGAATGTTATCTTCCACGCACATATATTTTGTGTATCCTTTCCATGTCATCGACATATTTTCTTGATACAATCTTAACCGTCCAAACTCTGCTAAATAAGTTGACTACAACTCCACAACTCTGCATTGATTGATCAGAGGCTCAATCAATCAAGCTTGATCGAGTTTCGCTGCACTTGATCCCCTTGTTGTATCTACACATTATCTTTGTGGAAAAATATCAATGATTTAATGATTCAGACACACAAGGAGTCAATTATTTGTTTACACGGAGATATTCATAAATATTTCTTCTTAATTTAAACATAATGATGTCATATTGCAACATTGACTTCATGATAGCGCCTCATATGTCTTTTCCAGCCTCATCACACATGTCACATCATTATGCATGCCATGTCATCGCTTACTTTGTTATTCCTTTGTCTTACACTTATTTTTCCCTGCCATCAAGTCCTTGGTTATTCCTTTGTCATTACTAAAATCTTTTGACATCAATGACAACTCTATTCAACAATCTCCCCCTTTGGAATTGATGGCAACATCTAATCATTCTCCCCCTTTGGAATTGATGGAAACATCTAATCATTCTCCCCTTTTGACAGCAAAGGATAATCTGATATGCCTTTCTAATATTTCCCTTCCTTTTTTTTTAACTTGACTTGGTACTAACCACTGTGGTATGATCTAGTTAACATTTTCCTTCTTGCAGTAGGTTGTTCAAATGATAAATTCATAGACTCCCCCTATCACAGTGCTTCCTTCTGTCAGCTCCTCCTGTCAACATATCCCCCCTTGACATGTTGTATTTTTCTCCTTTTTTTTATTCACTATAAGGAGATTACTCCCAGCTTATGTCTAAGATGCTCAATCAAATGCTTTTTTGGGTAGTGGCTTAGTGAATATATCAGCAATCTGTTCTTTAGTATCAATATATTCCAATTTGACCACTTTTTGAGACACTTGTTCTCTCAGAAAGTGATATTTTATTGGTATGTTCTTTGTCTTGGAGCGCATGACAAGATTTTTTGATATGTTTATGGCACTTTTATTGTCACAGTTTATCACTATTAGATGCTCATATTTCACAAGTAATTCTTCCAATGTCTGCTTCATCCAAATGACTTGAGTACAACATGATGCAACAACAATATATTCAGCCTTTGTTGTAGATAGTACTATGGAGGATTGTGTTTTGCTTAACCATGATACCAAATAATTTCCAATAAATAATGATGCTCCATTGGTACTCTTTTGTTCAACAACACTTCCTTCCTAAACTGCATCAGTGAATGCTTTTAAAGTGAATTCTTGACATTTTGGGTACCATAAACCATAATACATAGTTCCTTTTAGATATTTAAGAATCCTTTTTACTGCAACCACTTGTGTTTCTTAGGGACTTGATTGAAATCTAGCAAACAATCCTACAACTTGCATCACATTTGGTCTTGTAGTTGTCCCATATAGCAGGCAGCCTATCATAGATCTATACATGGTATGATCCACTTCCAAGGACTCATCATTCTTGCTTAACTTACAACCAATGATCATAGGAGTACTAACAGGCTTGGAGTCTTCCATCTTAAACTTCTTAAGCATGTCTTTGATATACTTGGTTTGAGAAATGAAGATTCCTTTGCCTGATTGATAAACTTGTAATCCCAAGAAAAATATTAATTCACCCAACATTGACATTTCAAATTCCTTCTTCATTTCAAAAGCAAAGTTTACACTTAGTATTTGTAGATTGCTTCCAAATATGATCTCATCCACATAAACAATGAAAATGATCATATTCTTATCTTGGATCTTTATGTAGAGATTACTATTAGTGGATCCTCTTTTATATCCTTGTTGCTTCGAGTAGTTATCTAGCCTTGAAAACCATGCTCTTGGAGCTTGCTTGAGACCATAGAGTGACTTTTTTAGTTTGCAAACATAGTTTATCTTTTCTAACAAGAGGAAACCTTCAGGTTGTTCAATATAGACTTCCTCTTCTAGTTTCCCATTCAAAAATGTAGACTTAACATCCATTTGATATACTTTGAAGTTTTTATAACATGAAAATGCCAAAAACATTCTAATTGCTTCAAGTCTTGCTACATATGCAAAGGTTTCTTCAAAATCAATACCCTTCACTTGAGCATATCCTTTACACAGTAACCTTGCTTTGTTTTTTATCACTTTGTCACTTTCATTGAACGTGTTTTTGAAGACCCACTTGGTTCCTACAATATTCTTGTTTGCGGGTCTTGGAACTAGTTCCCAAGTTTAGTTCTTCTCAATTTGATCCAATTATTCATTCATGCCTTTGATCCAATCATCATTTTTGTTGGCTTCTGCAAAGTTCTTAAGTTCCACCATTGAAAGTAAGGATTGTTCATTAAATAGTAGTTGTCTTCTTGTACTAATTCCAACATCTTTGTCCCCTATTATTTGTGTCTCGGGATGATTCTTTTGTATTTTTCTAGATGGATCTTTTGTATCAGATCTTGGAGAGTCTTCATATCCACTTTCTTGTGACTCTTCTATTTATACCTCTTCTTCTTCCTTTTTTTCTTCACCATAAACTCCTTCATTCTTTTGCAAGTATTCATCTTCATCTTGGATTTTTATTCTTCTTGAATTTACGTCATCCACTCTTACATATGCACTTTATATGATTTTGTGTAGCCTTGATTGTAACATCTCTATGCTTTCGTGGTGGATGAATATCCAAAAATATTCCTTCATCGGTTCTAGAATCAAACTTACCAAGATCATCTTCATTTCTTTTTATGTAGCATTTGCTACCAAACACTCTGAAATATTTGACTGAAGTAGGTCCTTCATACCATAGTTGGTAAGGGGTGTTGTCATTATTAATATTGAGTTGTCCTTTGTTTAGTATATAAACAATTGTATATAATGCTTCTCTCCAATACATATCAAGAAGTTTTGCTTCATTTAACATAGTTCTAGAAGCTTCTTGTACTGTTCTGTTTTTCCTTTCCACAGCGCCATTTTGCTTAGGAGTCTTTGGGGCTGAAAACTGTCTTTTAATTCCATGGACTTCACAAAATTCACTGAACTCATTTGAAGTGAATTCACCCCCATTCTCTGACATTAGACATTTGGTTTTAAAATTTGTTTCATTCTCAACTTTTGCTTTAAAAATTTTAAACTTTTCAAAAGCTTCTGATTTTTCTTTGAGAAATGTAACCCAAGTCATCCTTGTATAATCATCTATGAGCAACAAGAAATAGTACTCTCCTTGCAAGCTTTTAGTTCTTGTTGCTCCACAGAGATCAGTGTGAACTATTTCCAATGCGATGCAGGAGCACCAAGTCAAAAGCCAGGCTTCCAGAAATTATTTGAAAATAAAAAATAATTCCAAGCGAATAAGTGGGATCTTTTCGATGTCGTTTCTAGCTTTCTAGAATAGGATGTGAACTTGAATAAAGGGATTTAAATCTCCCAGATTTTCCATGTAATCTTCATTCTGTGTTAGTTTAGATTTTAAAGGAGAATATTATGTAAAAATAGTTTTTAGTTAATATTGGAGAGATTCGATCCTCTTGTTATGGATATCGACCGCTTAGAAATGGGTATATATGTAACTTTTGTAGTTAATCAAAAGTTTGGTTGGATTGAATTGGAGAGTTGACAAATTGACAAATTTGTACTCTGTGATTTTGTCTTGAAATCCCCGGAGGTTCTACCTTCAAAATTCATGTAAATTGAATGTTGAGTAACTCTGTAGTTCATCTCTGTAAGTGAAGTTTATTTAATTTCCACGTTCTTTGAGAGATTGTGAGGACAGAAATCGATCACTGGAAGGATCGATTTCACAGAAGTCGTGTTAAGTGAAAAAACGTGAGGCGAAGGATAAATACAAAAGAAGAATTCAAGACTGAGATTTTATGTTAAGTCCATGTTTCCGTCGTGTTAAAGTTTGAACTGGTTAATTGGAAGCCACCTTTGGTTCACATATCAATAGCGTAGAGGAAAGAGGATCTACCATCCACGTGTCATCAAGAGATTCGTCGAAGTCAGACCAGGTAAGTTTCCGAATTTCTTTGTGATTTAAAGGATATGTCAAAATCCATATACCATGAATGTCTTAAAACATGGATATTAAACCTAAACCTGAGAATCTAGAGTTAGACGACCTAATCTCAAGGGTCGAGAGATTAAGTTTGACACCTGCAATTGTCCCACCATCAATTGTGGTATCAGAGCAAAATTTTGATTTTGAATCAGGAAAAAGATCAAGCTTATAAACAATATTGAATAGAACCTCTGGAAAAAGAGAGGAAAGTTTAAAATGGCTTTTAGAGTTGGTAGAGTACGTGGGGGTCGATGAAGAGGAAGACCTATAGCAAATGCAGAAGTGATGGAAATTATGCAACAAGTAAACATATGACTAGCAGCGATGGAACAGAGAGATGTTGCTAACGGAGATGTTAGTGAGCCAAACAATAAGACCCCAGATGTATAAAAAAAGTGGTGATTACTCCTGAGTTGAGGTTTTTAAAGAAAGTATTGACCTCCTCTTCAAAACCCAGACCATAAATTCCAGTTTATAAAGGAGATCTCAATCCTAAAGAATTTATTAACTAGATAAATGATATGGAGAAATTATTTCCTTGTGAAGAGATGGAAGATGAGAAGAAAGTGAAATTTGTTGTCACTAAGTTGAAGGGACATGAAACCCTTTGGTGGGATGGAGTGCAAGTAGAAAGAAGAAGACTTGGTAAACAACCAATAAAAAATTGGAGCAGAATGTGGTAAAATTGAGTGGAAAATTATTACCAAGTGATTATCAGTTATCCTTATACAGACGGATGCAAAACCTTATACAAAGGTTATTGACTATGAGAGCATAAACAGAGGAGTTTTATATAGTGAGCATAAGAGCAGGAAAAGTGCAAGACACTCCAGAGAAGATTTCTAGATACATAAATGGTCTCTAAATGGAGATACAAGATGAGATTAGTCTACTGTCTCCAAAAACAATGTATCAAGCATACCAGATGGCCTTAAAGGCTGAGGAAAAACTCATGAGGAAGGAATATGCCATACAAAAAGTTACTTTCCAAGGAAGGGGAAGTCAAGGTGGTAGAGAAATATCTACAACACCTAGATATGGAGCTAGCAGCAGCTCAAGTCAGCATACACCTTTCAGATGGTGATGCAAGAGGTAGAGATATTTTTTATAAAGGAAGAGGAGGAAGAGGCAGAGGAAGAGAATTGACATACTTTAGATGTAACTAATTAGAACACCGATCCTATGATTGTCCTGAGAATGCAGGGACAAACCAGATAAATATCATTGTTTCTCAAACAAAGGGAGAGGAAACACAAGCTCTAGAAGTAGAGAATATACCAGAGATAAAGAAATATTTGATGATAAGAAAAGTGTTGTTGAAACTAGAAAAGGAAGTTGTGGAACCAACTCAAAGGAAAACCTTTTTCAAGATAGTATGTAAAGTTCAAGGGAAATGTTGTCAAATGATAATAAACAGTGGCAGTACAGATAATTTGGTGTCTACATAAGTGGTGGAGAAATTAAAATGGAAGAAATTCAAACATCCAACACCCTACAAGGTGTCGTGGCTTCAAAAGAATCACCAATTGCTAGTAAATGAAAAATGTGAAACAAAGTTGCAATTGGGTAAGTACAAGGACAAAATTGTATGTGATGTGATTCCTATGGAAGTATGTCACATTTTGTTGGGAAGACCTTGGAAATATGACATATGATCCATACATGACGAGAAGAAGAACACTTTTAAATTCCACAAAGATGGTATTGACCATACATTGGTACCTGTGAAGGAAGAATGTACATCAACAAACCCTGAACCAAAATATTTGTTAATAAGTGGAAAAAGATACTTACAACAGATTGAAGAAAATGAGGTAAATTTTTCCTTAGTCTGCAAAACCAAAGTGATACTTACCTCTACTAAAATTTATGATTTACCAATTGAAATTCAATACATGTTGGATGAGTATAATGATATCATTGTAGATGATTTTCCTAATGATTTACCGCTTGTGAGAAGTATCAGCCATCATATAGATCTAATTCCAAGACCTAACTTTCCAAATAGAGCATCTTATAGAATGACTCCTGGAGAAAATGAAGAAATCAGGAAGTAGATCCAAGAGTTGTTGGATAAAGGACTGGTTAGAGAAAGCTTGAGTCCTTACACAGTACCAACAATACTAATCCCAAAGAAATATGGAGGCCGGAGAATGTGCACTGATTCAAGAGCCATAAATAAAATCGCTATCAGATATAGATTTACTTTACCCATAATTGATGATCTAATGGATTGTCGGAGTGGGACAAAGTACTTTTCAAAGATCAACTTAAAGAGTAGCTACCATCAAATCAAAATCATAGAAGGATATGAATGGAAAACTAGTTTCAAGACAAGTGAGGGGTTCTATGAATGGTTGGTAATGCCTTTTGGCTTATTAAATGCTCCTAGTACATTTATGAGACTTATGAATGAAGTGTTGAAAGAATTCATAGATAAATTTGTGATTGTATATTTGGATGATATATTAATCTACAACCAGTCTGAAGAGGAGCATTTGAAGCACTTAAATTATGTCTTAAGGAAATTGCATCAAGAAACGTTATACGTAAATCTTAAAAAATGTCATTTTTTAAAGAAGAATTTGTAGATTTGGGGTTTGCTATTTGTATAGATGGATTGAAAATGGATCCAGAAAAAGTAAAGGCAATCACAGAGTGGCCTCATGGTATTGCTAGATTTTATAGAAAATTCATAAGGAACTTTAGTAAGATCAATGCTCCTAACATTGATACAATCAAGAAGGACAGACAACCATTTAAATGGACTACTGAAGTAGAAGAAAATTTTCAGCTACTAAAGAAAAAGGTGACAAAGAAACCAGTTTTGGTTCTACCTGATTTTACCAATCCATTTCAGGTGAAATGTTATGCAAGTGGAGAAGCTATTGATGCAGTATTAAGTCAAGATGACAGATCTGTAGCATATTTTAGTGAGAAACTGAATGATACTAAGAATAAGTATTCCTCTTATGAAAAATAATTCTATGCGGTTGTGCAGGAATTGAACAAGTGGAGACATTATTTAATGTCTAAGGAATTTATCCTTTACTCGGAAAATCATGTCTTGCAGTTCATAATACAACAACCAAAGCTAAACCAAAAACATGCAAAATGGGTAGAATATCTTCAAAGTTTTGACTTTGTGTTGAAACATATCAGTGGACAATCAAACAAAGTAACAGATTCCTTGAGCAGGAAAAGTATGTTGATTTAGGAAAGTAAAATTCAAATTTTATGCTAAGTCACTCAAAAAACTTGAACAGGAGCGACTGGGTCACTTTTACCGCCATCCATTGTCCCGCAAGGAGGCCCCATCAATGTTCCTCAGTTATTCTCATCAGCCATGTTCACAACATAACCTCTTTCCATACATCAAACACTTCCTCCTTGCTTGACTGACCATTACGTAGTTTTTGTTAAGATATTTTCTAACTCCTAAAATATTGAAAAGATTGTTGAGCACGCTTGCATCCTTCCATGCTCATTAAACTATTTTAAAGGGCATCTATGTAGCCTCGTTTATCTAATTTTTTAAACTGTGTAGGATATCAAGATAAATGTACCACTATAGCACATTCCATCTAGGAACATTTCCCTCTGTATCCTTTTATGCTTTGTCGGACACTGGGAACGTAACTTACGAAAAATCTCATTATGGGTTGTCTTTAAGCTCTTTTCTAGCCCTCTCATCAAGAAAATATCGCCAAGCAATTTTGGTTTCATTCATGCTCATAAAAGTATTTGAATGATCGTCCAATCAGTATAGGTTTAACCTTTTCCATCCTAGTTGGAATACCTATGATAAAGAATTCTCTCTTCCCCCAAAGTTGGGAGAGCTCTCCTTTGTACACTTTTATCCTTTTTAGGGATTAGGAGACTACATACAAAAAAGAGACCAAATTGGAGTCTTCTTCCTGTTTTCATACTCTCTAAAAATGAAAACACCATCGAGCATTTACTTTCTCGGGATCGCTAAAAATCCACAAGATCGTATCATATCGAGCTTACTTCTATCCCTTCTTTGTTCTCCTTAAACTATGAAGAAGGCCCAAACAATGTCTCTAGGCGCCACCACATATAATATTACAGTATGGAAGCTTCCCCCCATTGGGTCTCCTTTGTTCATAGTATTCTACGATGAGTCTTCCTTGGATCCCCTTGATATCACTAGTCCAGCTACCTCCCTTGGTATTTCTCATTGAAATTATCTTCCTGTTATTACAACTATGATCCCTTTCCCATGAGTCAATTTCATTTGCTACTAGGTCAACCCTGCTATCATACTCTGAACAAAGGAAGTCTGAGTCCCCCTTACTCCCCTTCCCCCTTTCCCCCATTCAGTGGGTCAGTCCCTTGATTGTTCCACACATTTGGTTATCCCCCTCGTGCTTCTAGTCAAGGAAACATCATTGCCTTGATTAGTTGTAGGTATCCCATTATCAATGTCACTACATCTATTACAGAGGATAGACACAGAGGTCCCTATATCCCAGTTTCATCCACCTTATTGATGAGTTCCTTAGACCACTTGAAAGGAGTCATTAGTGCCTTTTGGGTTGGTTGTTTCTCACATGATCGACTTCAGCAACATCATCGCACCATTGAGATTCGTACAGGGTATTGGTCCGTTCATTATTTGGTCGAAGACCCCGGTTGTCGCCTGACTCAAGCACATTGGTGAGTCTATCTATGGGACCCATATAGTCTCATTCCCCTTGTGAGTTTTGGGTTGCGTTGGTGATAGTGTTCGGAAGCTCCTAGTGTTATGCTTCCATGTATCTCCAGTAGTTGATGCTACATATTGTACCACAGAGATTCTGACTCTCAGTCACTGAGTCACTCCAATTATGTACACCTCCAGATTCAGCAGAGCATCAGTTGTGATGATATTGCATTCCATGAAAATGTCATTGTTCCTATGTATCAACTCTTCATATCAGCATTATATTCATCCTCCCATTGAGTCTACCATTATGTATCATCATTTGTATATGTATTGATCGACTCCCATATTTTGAGCCTTGATCCCATTATTTATTCTTTTGACATTATTACAAGCATGGGTATGCCCGCCTTGTCCATATACATGTCACACATTATATGTATCTCATCCATTTTTTAGAACCAATAAAAAACCAAAATCCATTGTAGTTTGAACAAGGAAGCTCCACTCCTCCGCGGTCCTCTCCAGTCTCTCCACTGTTGTCACTGTTATTTCCCATGATCCCACGATGTATATTAGCCATAGGATGAGCTCCTTCCCTCACACATCAGGGGGAAATATGTTAACACTAAAAAGTGTTCACCTAGCTCTCCATGGTCTAAACCATAGTCATACATCATATTCCCACCATATTTCCTTTATTTTTGACCTTCACAATTGTATTTCCACTAAAAATGGTCCAAAACATCATTATTCCTTCCCACAAATGAAGCAATGATGATCATTTATTATGATTTATCCCCACTCTCTCCCAAAAAGGGTCAAAAACCCAAAAAAGAGAATGGGTCATAAAACCACAGATAAGTACCTTGCACAATAAAATACCATGGGTCATTATCTTGGGTCAAAAAACCCTAAGACCATACTATAAATACATAATGAAGGACTCTCCCAAAAAACTTTTTTCCATTTTCCCATCTATCAAATCACATACTTTTCCTTCCATATTTTTCCACGCCATTTCCCACGGTGTACATTGAGTGCACTTCGTACCCACTTGGATCCATTCCCCCAATTTTAAAACCAGTTGTGGAAGAGATTGGAGACTCAAACCGTCGAGCTGGGAAACCACTTCCAAGGATGGATACAATGGCCCATTTTCAGAAAGGTGTGTTTACTTTTATTTCTTGCATTAGTTAGTTTATATATATGTGAAAACCCTAAAATTATTTTCTTTTGTTGTATTGTTTGTTTTGTTATTATTGAACTCTTCCTTATGCTCTGTACGAGCTAAGGTTGGTGCTTCTGCACGTAGATGGGGAGAAATCCCCACTACACTTAAGGAATTATATGAGAATGATGTAGTCTTTAAAGAGGAATTTGAAGCATGCAAGAATCATGACTTGTTGGACAGAAGTCAGTGGTTGGATTATTTCTTGCAGGATGGTCTATTGTTTCAGAAAAACCAGTTGTGTATACCAATTTGTTTTATGAGGGATAATTTAATTAGGGAGAAGCATAGTGGTGGACTTGTTGGACATTTTGGTGCTGATAAGACTTTTCAGCAGTTGAGTCAATTTTACTTTTGCCCAAAAATGAGATCTGAAGTGGAGAAATATGTGAATAACTATAAGGTTTTCCAATATGCCAAAGCCTAAGGAGCCAGAACACAGGTTTGTACACTCCATTGCCTATTCTAGACAGTCCTTGGGATATGGTGACTATGGATTTTGTTTTGGGTTTACCTAAAACTCAAAAGGGTAATGATTCAATCTTTGTTGTAGTTGATAGATTTTGCAAAATGTCTCATTTCATTCCATGTTTTAAAACCAGTGATGCTACTCCTGTTGCTAATCTATTTTTCAAAGAAGTTGTAAGCTTGCATGGATTTCCTAAGATCAATTGTCTCGTGTAGAGATACCATATTTCTTGGCCATTTCTGGAGAACCTTGTGGAAGAAGCTCGGTACTAAACTAAGTTTTAGTTCAGCATATCACCCTTAGACATATGGAAAAACTAAGGTAGTGAATATAATTCTATGAAATCTATTGAGAAGCTTAGTTCGTGAACATCCCAAATAGTGGGATCAAGTTTTGACACAAGCAAATTCGCTTATAATGATTCTTTTAACAGGAGTACAAGACATATTCCATTCCATATAGTTTATGGTATGCACCTAAGAGGAGTACACGAGTTGAGAAACTTGGGAAAAGTAGAGGTGAGAAGTGTTGAAGGAGAGGGTTTTGCCTCAGAAATATAAGAAATACATGAACAAGTGAAGCAACAACTCCAAAACAATAGCCAAAAATATAAAAGGAAAGCCAATTTGAAAAGAAGGGAAGTAATTTTTGAAGTAAAAGAAAATAAAGGTTTCCAAGAGGAGAGTATAATAAATTGAAGCTGAAGAAGATTGGACCATGCAAGATACTGAGAAAAATCTATGCAGATGCATATGAAATTCAGTTACCTCCTGACATTGGAATATCTCATATTTTCAATGTTTCGGATTTATAAAAGTATGAAGAGAAAGAGACAGAGATTTCATCTAAAAATAAACAAGAGTAGAAGATGAAGTGGGTAAAACAATTACCTATAGCCAAACCTTTACAACCAGAAATCATTTTGGATGAAAGAGTGTATAAGAAAACTGGGGACAAGGAATATCTTGAATATTTGGTCAAATGGAAAAATCATCCAGTTGCAGATGCTATGTGGATGACAGAAGCGTTATTACAGAGGATGGGAAGTTTAGCAGAGGAGCTCATGGACATGATCCATGAATATTTTTCAACCTTGGGAGTCTGATGCAGGAGCACCAAGTCAAAATCCATACTTCCGTAAATTATTTGAAAATACAAAAATAATTCCAAACGAAGGAGTGGGAGATTTTCGCTGTCATTTCTATCTTTCTAGAATAGGATGTGAACTTGAATAAAGGGATTTAAATCTCCCATATTTTCCATGTAATCTTCACTCTGTGTTAGTTTAGATATTAAAGTAGAATATTATGTAAAATCAATTTTTAGTTAATATTGGAAAGATTCGATCCTCTAGTTATGGATCTCGACCACTTAGAAGCGGGTAAATATGTAACTTTTGTAGTTAATGAAAAGTTGGGTTGGATTGAATTGGAGAGTTGAGAAATTGACAAATTTATACTTAATGTTTTTTTCTTGAAATCCCCAAAGGTTCTACCATCAAAATTCTTGTAAATTGAATGTTGAGTAATTTTGTAGTTCATCTATGTAAGTGAAGTTTATTTAATTTCCGCGTTCTTTGAGAGATTGTGAGGACTAAAATCGATCACTAGAAGGATCGATCTCACAAAATTCATGTTAAGTGAAAAAACACGAGGCGAAAGATAAATTTGAAAGAAGAATTTGAGACTAAGATTGTATGTTAAGATTATGTTTCCACCATGTTAAAGTTCAGACTAGTTAATTGGGAACCCCCTTTGGTTCACATATCAACGATGTAGAGGAAAGAGGATCTACCATTCACGTGTCAAGAGATTCATCGAAGTCAAACAGGGTAAATTTCCAAATTTCTTCGTGATTTAAAGGATCTGTCAAAAGCCATATACCATGAATGTCTAAAAACACAGAGATTAAACTTGAACACGAGAATCTAGAATTACAAGACCTAATCTCAAGGGTCAAGAGATTCTGTTTGACACCTAGAATTGTCCTGCCATCACAGTATATGTGAGGTGGTATGTTCTTTTGCTTTGAATATGGCTCTAGTTTGCTTCCCATGTTGACAATGTTTACAAACTAAAATTAGAGGCTTCACAATATTTGGAAAATCCCGTACAACTTCCTTCTTACTTACTTTCATAAGATTTTCAAAGTTTACGTGCGCCAACCTTCTATGCCACGACCAACTTTCATCAATCATACTCATGTAGCATTGTTCTTCATTTTCAAGAATGTATACATTACTTGAATTCCTTACAACAATCCCAACAAGTCTTTCAGAATCCTTTTTTCTGATTTCATATTTCTCAGAGTCAAAAGTGTAGATGTGCCCTTGATCACATGTTTGACTTACACTAAGGTTATTAGGCTTTAGATTCTCTACTATCAACACATTATCAACTTTGATCTTGTTATTAATAGAATTTGTACCTTTGCCAATTATTTTGGAAGACATATTATCTCCAAAAGTGACTTTTCCCTTTTTATCTTTTCTTAGGCTAATGAACTTGTTTGGGTCTTTTGTCATATGCTTTGAACATCCACTATCAATATACCATATATTCTATTTTTGTTTCATACATATAGTAATCATGGATCTCTCCTCTCTTTTTTTTCTTCCATACCTTTCTCTATTTTTTGTTTTGCAACTCTTTTGCAACAGTTTTCTCTGTGGAAGTCATTAGATTACAATCCATTGGCATATGCCCATGATTATTTCATGTGTAACACTCTATGTCATATCTCTGAAGGGGTTCAAAAATTTATGGTTTCTTACTTTTGGTTTGTTACTAGATGCATTCTTATTGTAGTCACGAAAATTTTTATATGCTCTACAATTTAGAGATTTATGACTAAAATTATTACAAGAGTAGCAATTACCAAAAAATATTTGTTGATATCTACTTGTTATTGGTTTTCTAGGTATCACATTAGTTATACTTCTGTCATGAGAGGATAGAGAAAATTTCTTGATTTATTCATTTTGAATTGGACTCTGCAGTGCATC
Organism: Pseudotsuga menziesii; assembly: GCA_001517045.1. Lineage (NCBI taxonomy): Eukaryota > Viridiplantae > Streptophyta > Pinopsida > Pinales > Pinaceae > Pseudotsuga > Pseudotsuga menziesii. Next base: position 52,686 of record LPNX010999015.1, read on the forward strand.
AACATAGCTTCTTTTATTTCTACCTTTGTTTGTGAGGGAGGAACATCCTGACTTCTTTTATTTGTCATATCCTAGTCTAGATTTATCTCTTGATGGTATTTGGCTACTCAAGATGTCATCTAGAGTCTTTGAACTTATTTCAAAATTTGACTTAATATATTCTTCATCAATATTCTTTCTAAGGTGCATAATCTCTTCTTCAAGCCTTTTAGATTCTTGTATTCTCTTTTTGAGCTGCAAATATAAATCCTCTTCAATCTTCTTGGCCTCTTGAAGCTGGGTCTTCAAGTCACGAATGATTTTATTTGACTGTTTGTTTTCCTTCCTCCATTTTTCAAGTTATTCAAGAGCATTAATGAATTCATCGTTTGGATCTACTTGTCCTTCCTCATTGGATTCACCATCGTGAGCTTGAGTTTCTAATCCCATGAATAGAATTTATGTTTCCTCATCTCCACTTGTGTTTTCATCCTCATTATCTTCCATGGTGTAAAGGATATTTTTCTTCTCATTAAACATCTTCTTGTTTCTAATCTTTCCCTTTTTGAACTTCTTTGAGGCTTCTCTTTCATCACTATTATCTTGTTTAGGATAGGGACATTTTGAAGCAAAGTGTCTGATTCTTCCATAATTAAAACACTTTAGAGGTAGCTTTCCTATGTACTTTCTAGTACCTCTCTCGGGTTTCTTGATTAACAAAGCTTCTTCATCATCTGAATTCTCTAAGTGATTCTTAGATGAGGTTTTAGAACTCTTTGGTTCTTTCGAGACTTTAAATGTTGATTCCCTTTTTGAAGGTTCATTTTGTCCTGTTATCATCTCATATGCAGTGAAGATCCCATGTAGTTCATCTACTATCATGAGGACAAGATCATCTTGTTCTTCCAGAGTAGATACTTTTGAATCATACTTCATGGGTAGGGTTCTTAGTACTTTGTCAACGACTTCTCTTTCCTTTATTACTCCTCCAAGGCCTCTAATAACATTGACAATTTCATCTACTCTTAAAAGATAATATGTAATATTTTCTTCATCTTTCATTTTAATACTTTCAGACTATCCTTTGTATGTCTGAGGTTTGGATTGTTTGACTTTGGATACTCCTTCATAGGAAGTTTTTAACTTTTTCCAGGCAAGTTTGGATTTTTTGCATTGCATGACTTTCACAAAAACTGAATTTGTTAACCCACTCAAGGTTTCATTTAGAGATTTTGTATTGGCCTCGTACTGGTCTAGTTCATCTCTGTCTGTAGGTAGGTCATCTGGTATTTTGTACTCCTTTTCAATAGACCTCCAAACTTTGTACCCAAGAGACATTAGATGGCACTTCATTCGTACACTCCAGTATGCATAATTATCTCCTGTCAATAGTGGAGGTCTGTTGATGGCTAAACCCTTCTTGTTGATCCATATTGATTGTTAATAGGATCTTCCTTCCAATGATTAAATTTCCATGAAGGATACTGCTCTGATACCAATTGTTGGATTATCCAGCAATACTGAGGGGGGGGAGGTGAATCAGTATTTCCTTCTTTTACTTTTATTAAAAACAATTAGCACAAAACACACAAAGAATAAAAAAAGTTAAGACACAAAGTTTTATCGTGGAAACCTCAATGAGAAAACCACAAACTCAAAACTCATTAATAAGATGAATTCTACAAAATTGTTTATTTGCTACTACAGAAAGGATGCATCATCACCCCAGATTATTGCCTTCTTTGTACAGATAAGGATGCTACAACACCCCAATTTTTTCTTCCTGCTACCACATATAAGGATGCACCAACATCCTATTCTCCAGCCTCTACTAGAAGGAGTCTACAACCCCCTGCAGACTCATTTCCTTCCCTAGCACCACCCTACCACCCTAATATGTTTTTATCAAAACTTCCAAATCTATTAATCTTCAACTTTGTCAGAGTTGAATCTTCATGCCACAAATCTCTACCTATGCTAGTTATTGCTGCAATATGGACTATAGAGACATCTTATAAACTTGAATCTTTGCTTATAAATACCTTTCCCATCATTCATCATCGTATCTCTTCATTCTGGAATTTCACAGTTGCGCCCTTTCAATTTTGAATCGTGGTTGTTCATTAAACACACCTTTTCACTCTTGTGTCTTTCCATCAAACACAGTCCTTCATTTAGAATTACTTTTCTATTCAATTAACTCTCTTTTAAATTTATCAGTCACGGCCTTCCGTAATTGCCTTTACACAACAACCTTTCCGCAACAATCTCTTTGCAATAGAAGTCCTTCCGCAATTGCCTTTCCACAACAACCTTTCCGCAATTGCGGATTGCGGGTATGTATTTTGATTTTTCTAGAAACTGCTTCCGAAATTTCCTTTTCGCAAAACTTCTTCCACAATTTGTGGATTGTGGATTGCGACTTCCTTCCGCATTGCGGATTGTGGATATGCCTTCCAACTTTTTGCGAAATGGGCTTCCGCAAAATCTCTTTCTGCAACTCATGTGAACCGTCGATTGCTTTGAGGAATAACCCTCGTCTGTTAATCAATTATCAAACATGAAACTTATTTTTGGTGCTCCGTAATGTTATCTTCCATGCACATTCATTTTGCGGATCATTTATGTGCCATCGATCTATTTTCTTGATACAATCTTAGCCGTCCAAAATATGCTAAATAAGTTGACTGTAACTCCATGAATCTATGTTGATTGATTAGAGGCTTGATCAATAAATCTCAATCCATTAGAGAGAATTTGAGGTCAAAAATGGGCCTCCTAGGAGATGTACTACAAAAATATAAGATATATTAAAATATTATGAGTTAGGGGTTTTATGGGGTAGGTATATATGACAACTCACCTCCTACACTATTTTTTATGCACAATATAAATAACCATGGTTGAGTTACTTTTCTAAATTGACTATAAATAAAATTAATAAAATAACTCTAGAATGATGTAACTAAAATTTATTGTAATATCTCAAAAATTTATTGTCCTTTAACATTTATTTGTCTTGAACTTGTAAATAAAATCAAACAAAAATGAATTTAATTTATATGCATAACTAACATATTTTTTTCATATAAATATCATTCATGAATTTAATTTATATGCATAACTAACATATTTTTTTCATATAAATATCATTCATGAATTTAATTTATTTTAAAAGTACAAGATTATATATATATATTAGTTTGACATTATGATATCAAAATACAATTGAGTGAATATAAAATTTAAAATTAAAAAACACGAAAATGACAATATATTATTTTATAAAAAAATGTGAATAGACATTTTATGAATTATGAGTACTTTACTTGAAAAATGACAATAATATTATTTTATGAGAAAGTGAATTGTGAGTACTTTACTTGAAAATAACAATAATATTATTTTATGAGAAAGTGTGAAATGACTTTTATTGTGAGTACTTCACTTTATGACTTAAAAGTACTTATACCATTACCTTGGTTAACTATGGGATTTCATCCACCATAGAAAATGTGACAAATAAGCATTCTTAACTCATGCAATGCCACCTCAACCATGGGGGATGATGTCATCTACTAGAATGTAATTGGTTGATTTTTATAGTACATTTTGGTCCTTTTGAGGCCCATTTTTAAACTTGAATCTTTGCTTCCTTTGTTATTCATTTGTCTTACACTGAGTTTTCCATGCCATCATGTCCTTGGTTATTCCTTTGTCATTACTAAAATCTTTTGACATTAATGAAAACTCTATTCAAGGGTCTATCTTTTGTTTAAAGGGGGGGTTTTGATGCCTATTAATCCTTTTGCATAGGTTTTTTTTTTTTCCAATGATGTGATAACATCAAATTTGTTCATGGATGGTGGATCTTCAAACCGCATGGAGGGTATCCTTTAACTTTAATATGTTGGATCTGGTCTGTTGATGTGATAGTAGCATACTATCGTGGCAGGTGGATTTGCTAGTATGTGGTGGTTCACCATCTAAATCATGGTTGTTCTTTCTTTATTTGATGGATCTAGTAAAAATAAGTTTAAACCCTAGTCCTTTGCAACTTGTGCTTGGCATTAAGGCTTGTTCTCCAGAGTGTTCAGAGGAGTTAGTTTTTGGAGGTCCATAGGATGGCATAAAATGTCATGTGACTAGGGATCGAGTGCAGGTTCACAGACGACTAAAAGTTTATAATGCCAAGGAAGACTTGGCAAGATTTGAGTCGATGTCTGATGTTAAAATTAACAGGGTCAAAATTCTTACAAAAAGGGCATTAGTTGGTAGAGTAGAGTTCGTTAAGCTAAACATAAACGATTTGATGGCCTAGGTAAATAAATTTTGGGTATCGAAGGTAGGTTATGTACCGAGGGTTAATCTGTTAATTAATGGTTGGATTTTTTTTGTTTTTTTGGATGAAGATAAGATTGAGAATCTCCTCAACAATGTTTGTCTCTATAATGAAGGATAGTTATTATTAAAACGATGGCATTTGTCCTTTAATTTTGCCAGAGAGAAACAAACCCGAAGGCACTTATGGATGTTGTTACCTGGTTTCCCTATGGAGCTCTAGACACAAAATGTTCTCGAAGGTCTAGCAAATTATGTTGGAAAATATATTAGGGTGGACAAAAATTCACTTCATGGAACCAACAAAATGGTGGCAAGGGTTATGGTAGAATTAGACATTGCTGAAGGGTTTCCTGTGGTGGTTGAAGTTATCTAGGGTGAAAAAGTTTTCAAACAAAAGCTGATTACTTTCTTGTTCCATTGTATTGTTTTTATTGTAAAAATACAAGACATGTAAAATCCCGCTGTCCCTTTCGGCTATCAGGGTCAAAGCCTTTATCGTCAGAATATTTTGAAGTCTCTTCAAATGCATACTATTCATGCAAATATTTTCAGCAGTAATTGCCCCAACATTACACCGTAACAATTTCCACCTTGAATTTGGGAAAGAGAAACTCTGATTCCTCTATGCATTATGAAAATGTTTCAAAAGAAGAATTGAACTTCTATATTTCAGTGGAAAAAGAACTAGATCTTTGCCTCTCTTCTCGTAAAAAAAACACCTAGTTTGGGATCTAACTCTAAGGAGGGTTTATATCAAATAAATCTGAGTCGTGAATTTTCTTTTATCTCTCATGAAACTAGCTTGTTGGATTCGGGTTCAAAAGGACTTAACCCTTTATACTCTCAATTGATAGATTCAAATATGTCTAGGACCTCAGTCGACTCCCTGCCGATGGTTGAGCGAGAAACGTCTACAAACCCTCTTATTTTTTTGTCTAAGGTTTCTAAAGACTTAGATCATGGTTTAAAGGACCCACAAGATTCTCAATGTATTGATTCAAATGTGTCGAATGACTCTATGGACTCCTTGTTGTTGGTTGAGAGATATTTTTCTGATAACCCTCCTAATTTCAAGTCTAGGGTTTCTAATGGTTCACTTTATTTGGGTGAGAAAGCAAATCCTGCTACTTCAGAAGAGGATACTACACTGTTAAAAGAGAGTGGTTATGGTGTATCTTATCTACATGCTTTAATTACCCCCCTTGAAGTGTTTTCTAAAAACCTTCTTCGAATCCTAAGGTCAATATTCTTCAATCTATAAGGTTTCAAAATGTTACAATAAGAAAAAAGAAATCTTCCAAACCGGTTGAGTCTAAAGAGTCGATGACTTTAGGAAATAAACATGTATCTGCTAGATTGGAAGAAGCGTCATCTATTCTGGAAACTATTGTTAATATTGGTTCACCAGTGGTACTTAGACCCCATAAACCCCTTCCTCTATTTACCTAATGTTTTTTCTCTCTCTGAATGTTAGGGGTTTGGGTTTAGTCTTTTAAAGGTACATAACTTAGGTTGGGAAGAATAAAATTTCTTCTCACTAGCCCATTTTTTTACAATTGGAAGGAATTACTCCTAACCAGAAATTCCCTTTCAAGTTCAATAGTTCCTAGTTAGAAAATGATGACTTTTGTTCTCACATTAAATATGTTTGGATGCAACACATCATGGGTGAAGCTTTAAACCCTATGGAGAGCATTATTGTTAAGTTAAAAAATATTAAAGAGGCAGTTACCAAATGGATAAAGAACAAAAAGATTGAAGATAAGGAATATTTATCTTGTCTTGAGGATCAAATTAAGTGCATTGTTTTCAAGAAATTGGGTTTCTCTGTTTCAAAGGGGGGTCTTATGTTAACAAAAGAACTTGAGAAGAAGAAAGATATAATTCTAAAACAAGAAAAAAAGGACTGGCGGTTAAATAGTAGAGCACTTTGGATCAAGTTGGGAGATAATAATACCAAGTTCTTTCATTATTTTGCTTCTCATAGATGAAATTCCAATAATGTCTGGGAATTATTAGATGAAAATGACAGTGTAGTTAAAGCTAAAACTAAACTCAAGAAGTTAGCAATGCAATATTTTGGTGGAATCTATACAAATGATAGTTTTTGTTCTCAGAAAGATCGGTTGAAAACTATAAAGCTTTTCCCATCCTTCTTTGATTCAGCGTAAAAGGAAAAGTTGGGAGAGAAGGTGACTCTGAAAGAAATTGAAGATGTCCTAAAACTATTCAAAAAGGAGAAAAGTTTGGGTCCTGATGGGTGGACTGTTGATATCTTTCTCCACTTCTTTGATATTATGTGAGAATATCTACTTGTTATGGTGGAGTTTTCTAGATCTGAAGGCTATGTTTCATGAGCTATAAATTCTACCTTCATTACTTTGGTTCAAAAGTGTAACAAGCCTGAAACTTTTGCATATTTAAAATGAATTTCCCTCTGCAATATGGTCTATAAGCTCATTACAAAAATCATTTCCATCGGAATTAAACATTTTCTTTCAAAGTCATTATCTATAGAATAGTTTGGCTTTCTACATGTCAAGCAAATTTTAGACGCAACTGGGATAACTCAAGAAGTTATACATTTTGTTAAGCATAATAAATTGAAGCATTTTTTTTTCAAGATATATCTGGAAAAATATTTTGACAGAGTTGACCTCGGTTTTTTAAGATTAATTCTTATCCAGATTGGTATTCCCTTGTTGGTTGTTAATTGGATCCAATGGCTTGTGTTACGTCAGCACAGTTTGTTGTTTTCATGAATGGTGCTCCTACATGTTTCTTTAGGAGTGGAAGAGGAATCAGGGAGGGGTGTCTTTTCTCCCCTCATATTTTTCTGTTCATGATTGAGTGTCTAATTAGGATTCTTTTAGAAGCAAAGGAAAAAGGGAATATCGGGGGAGTGAAAATCAGTAAAAATCTATTCATTACCCACTTACTATTTATTGATGACATTTCAATGTTTGGTATAGATTCTTTGAAGGAATGGTTGTGTTATAAGGAGATAATCATATTTTTTTGCAAGACTTCTGGGATTTCTATAAGTATAAGGAAATTCGGTCTCAATCACCATAAGCTGGTAAAAGAAAGCTTGGATAATATCACCTCTATCCTACCCTTTAAAACTCTTGAGCTTGAATCCAGTTTTAATTATCTAGGGTATTTCTTGAAACCTAATGATTATAGAGTTTGAGACTAGGTTTGGATTTGAAAAATGAGTTAAGAACTAGGCTTTCAAAATCCTATCAATTGGAAGAAGACTCAGTCTCATTAAAGCTATACTTCCAAGTTTCCTTGTCTATTGGTTTTCACTTTTGCAGGTTCCTTCTTCTATTATTATCAAATTGAGAAAATACATATTTAATTTCTTATGGTCAGGTGGGGAAAAAAGAGGTAATATTATAATGCTTAGCTGAGACAAGCTCTATATTCTAAAAGAATGGGGTGGATGGGGCATAAAAAGCTTATATTGGTTTAGTTATGCTTTAAAACTAAAGATTATTTGGCGTGGGTTGACAGGAAACTCTCTTTGGTCATCAATATTATATGGAAAATATTTAAAAATGAAGCTCAATGATTGGATAAGACTTCCAAAAAAGTTCTCTAGAAATTCTTCACCAATCTGGAAAGGTTTTATGAAAATTTATCTCTAGGTTGGTGAGAATCTCACTTGGAAAATGGAAAATGGAAAAAATGTTCTTGTTGGTATCAATCCCATTATAGGTTTGGAAGACGGTTATAAAATTTCTCCATTTATCACAAATTATATGGTTGAGAATGGTTACTATACACTTGCTCATATTAAAAAACCACTTTGTCTTAACAAGGGTAGATCCTATTGGTATTTAGCAAAATATTTGGGCTTGGTATGTGTTATCATGTAAAATGGAACTTCTTCGTCTGAGTACTGACATCCAATATGTTTGGACACAAAAGGACAAACTGGATTGAAGTAGCCAAAACACTATAAATGGGCATGACTATCCATACATCATATCTTGACCAGCTGAGTATATTTTTATTTTGACTTTAGGGTTGCACACACAACTATTTGCATAGCAACCAGTGTGTCACACGCGAGTATGTGCATTGCAACTCGCATGTACATTGTACATTGAACACGCGGGTTTCCTTAAAGCAAGGAGTGTGTCATACGCGACCTGCCTATATCAATACTCGCATGTACCTTAATTCAAAGTTAAAAAATATAAAACATGATTAGTCCATGTCAGTTGAGCCCTTAATCATAACTATCTCAATTGTCTCAACCATCCTAACCTTCGAAACCTCTCTTTGTGACTCATGTATAAATAGAGGGCATGGGATGGAGCTAATAAATCCTTCTAGGAGACCAAAGTTATGATGGTGATATGCCTTCAGACATCTTGGAGCAGCAGAACTCAGTGTCCTTTGTTTGCAAAAGGAGACACTTGTTTCAGAAATTGGGTTGTAATCTCACCATTCTCTGTTTATCAATAAAGAAAGTTCTTCTTCCAATATTGTGCACTCTTGTATATGTTGATTATTGAATTATCTTGTAATTTCATTATGAATGTGTTTTTCATCAACCATTGATATATATATATAAGATATTTGCAGCAAGAACTTGTTATTTGCAGGTGATTGGAGAATCCCTAGAAGTTGTGGAAGCAATTGGAAGAGGAGAAGAAAAGGCTTGGATTGACCGTCATAAACCAAGTTTGCAAAGTTTTCTTCCATTTCCTATTTCAATTTCTACATAGTTGATTTTCTGCAAGTATAGCTTAGTAAGTTGGTAACCCCAGAGACCCTAGGTTATAAGGGTGTGTTTTCCTTAACAACAGAACTGGTGGCTCCATTGGGGAGTCCAGCTTGTTGTGGGTCATTCCCTTTAGGTTTCCTGACCCGTCTTTGCTCTTTTTGATTCTGGGTGTGTTTTGTTTGCTTTCTATGTTTGATTTTTAGTTTAGCTTCTTGTCTTCTATTACTTTTTTCTTTGAAAAAAATTTAGCAGTACACACGGGTTGTCTTGTTCACAGTCACATGTTTCACCTTGTGTACATGGGTTGCATTCTAGACAGTTGTGTGTCACACGCAGGTTGTCTTTATAACAGTCACGTGTTTCCTATAGCTTTTTGTAGGTTCATAGGGTTTTGCTTGTCCCTATTTAGTGGCCTTTGGAATGCTTGTGAGGGTTATGTTTCTGACATGATTCTGTAAGTCTTGGGTATGTACATCACATTGTGCTTGATCTTTCAAGTCCTTGGGTTATTTTTTTTTAATTTCTTCATTTGTGAGTGTTGGTGATCCTCCTACTTAGATTTTTGGGTTGAATGCCTGTGTTCTAGGTCAATGATCAAGTCCTTTACATACTTTATGCTCTGTATTGTTGTTTGTAGTTTGCGTTTGTCATTCTCCTTATTGTGGATCTAGTAAGCTTTTGAGTTTGTTAGTTCTGTCGAGGTTAGGGTTTGTTCCATTTTTTATTTTGGGTTGAAGTTTGTTTCTTTGGGATCTGCTTTACATCATTCACTGTTATATGTCCATATGGGTCAAATTTACCCAAGTTTGCATTTAGTTGCATATATATTTTTTGAAAAGAAAAGACAAAATTTTATACTTTTTGCATTAGGTTGCATCTAGCGAGATTTTCGTTATTTTCAAGAAAAATAAAAATTTTAAAGTCTTGTAGTTTCTCATGCTTAGTTTAAATTCATTAGCTTTCATTTTACAAGAAAAGAAAAATAAAAATTGGCATAGTAGTTGCAATTTGCTTTGAAATTTTCATTTTTACATCATTTTTGCTTTCTTTTAGTGAGTCTATAATACCATACAAGTTTCATGCCATTACCTCTGACTAATAACAACCAATTAAAAAGAACGACATAATTAAAAATTACTGGCAAGTTTCTTTTTTCTAGGCTCTTACACCAACTAGCTTAGGCTAGACTTGTGGACTAAAGAGTTTTAACTGTCCATAAGTATTTGACTTCAAACGTAGTTGGCCAATCACTAGGTAAATCCTCCTCTATATTGAGTGCATCTGGGGAGCTCCTCTCACACAAGAGTTAAGGATGAGGACACATGAGGACCTAGACTGAGGAGATAACCCTCTGATTCCTTGTTTGAGCATAGCTCAGGATTTTTACGCATCTGGGGATCTTTTCAATACCACACTTGGGCCCATGCTGTGCCGGTGTTGACATGGTTTCAGGATTTTCTACCCTGCCCATGCGTATGAATTAGGCTTGCGACTGTCCCCCCACACTCTCAGTGTAGTTACGGTAGCCTTTAGTCTCTTTGACATTAGCGATCATATACAGGTATACCGAAAGGCTATTTCTCATCTACCTTGGATGGGCTTGGAAGGCTATTTCTAGTCTGCACCATATCCCTAATATAGTGATACTTGATCTCGATATGCTTCGACTTATCATGGAACATTGGGTTCTCCGACAACTTCACACAACTCTGGTTGTCACAATATATACAAGTAGCATCTAACTGGAGATCACATAAATCAAATAGTAGCTTCCTCATCCATACTTCCTCACAACTAGCTGAACAAGCTACAACATACTCTGCTTCATTTCTACTCAGTGCCACAGAGGATTGCTTCCTGCTAAACCAAGAGATCACACCTGATGCCATACTGAAGCAACACCCTGAAGTGCTCTTCCTATCGATGGAACTACCTGCCCAATCTGAATCAACATAACCCTCCAGGTTAATCTTCTAATTCACCTCATACTTGAGCCCATAATCAACTGTACCCCTCAAGTACCTCAGAATATGCTTTGCAACAATCAAGTGAACATATCTCGTATCTGTCAGGAACTGGCTCAAGGTGTTCACAGCAAGGGAAATATCTGGTCTTATGTTCGTCAGGTACATCAAGGACCCAATCATCTGACGATACATCATAGCATCAACCGCTTCTGATGAAGCATCACTCAATAGCTTCAGGTTTGATGCCATAGGTG